>JBBPTS010000369.1:0-18212 GCA_038094235.1 Fistulinella staudtii
TAGAGATCTCAGATCTCGCTTCTGGTGGTGGAGATAGAACGATCTCCCTTCTATCCTTCGAGGATTCTTCTAGGTGTCGCTGATAAGATCAGGACTTGCAATCGTGCGATAAGATGTCGGAGATTGCTGAGATAAGATAAGATAAGATTGTCGAAATCTAATCTTATCCAGAGTGCGCCGTTGCGCGGAAGTGATAACGATAGCGATCGTTACATGCTCCTTCTAGGTAGTGTCGCCATTTCTCAAGTGCCCTTATTACACTGAGCATTTCTTTATCGAACACCGGATAGTTCCTTTTGGTGTTATTGAGGGTGTGAGAGAAGAATGCGACAGGATGCCAACGATCTTCTTTTTTCATTTCCAGGATTGCCCCTGTGGCAAAATCCGATGCGTCCGTCTGTAATCTATACTCCATTTCGTCATCTGGAAATGCTAGGATAGGTACCATGCAGAACGCGTCTTTGAGCCTGTCAAAGGCCTCTTGTTCTTCTGACTGCCATTGAAAGGGCAAGTCCTTTTTCGTAAGACGGGTTAGAGGCTTCGCAATGGATGTGTAGTCTTTGATAAATCGGTGGTAGAAGTTGGCAAGACCAAGAAAGCTTCTAACATCATGAAGGTTCCTTGGCTTTGACCACTTCTGGATTGCTTCCACCTTTTCATTATCCATTTTGATGCCATCTTTTCCCACTGTCATTCCGAGGAATTCTACTTCTTCCACGGAGAATGTACATTTTTCTGGTTTAGTGAAGAGGTCATTTTCTTCTAACCTCTTTAGGACTTCTTTCACAATCCAGTCATGTTCCTCCTGGGAATCCATTTTTGTGAATATTAGGAGGTCGTCAATATATATGACCACCACATCTTCTAGGTCCACAAAGATCTTGTTCATCATTGCTTGGAAGGTAGAGGGGGAGTTGCAGAGGCCGAAGTACATTACTAAGGGTTCGAAGGCTCCTCTGAAACAGATGAACACAGCTTTCCATTCATCTTCTTCCTTGATGTGAACATTGTTGTAACCCCATCTGAGGTCAATCTTTGTGAACTTTCTTGCTCCTTTGAGCTTATCTACGAGTTGAGAGATGAGGGGTAAGTGATAGTTGTTTCAAACTGTATGTTTGTTTAGATAGTAGTAGTCCTGTACCATTCATTTGCATCCATCCTTCTTTGGGACAAAGAAGACCAGCGAGGTTTGGGGGGATTTAGAGGGGCAGATGTACCCTTTTCGTAATTGTTCGTCTATAAATGCCGAGACTTCTTCTTGCTCTTTGGGTCCCAAGGGGATCAGTTTCCCTTTCTTTGGTGTAAAGGTTTCTTTGAGATCGATCGCATGATCCCAGGGTTTTCTTATTGGCATACTCTCGGAGTCCTTCTCCTCAAACACCTTTAACCATTTGTGGAAGCGTGCTAGCACCAGTTGTGTGGGAGGCTTCTTTTCTTCTTTAGGCTTTTCTATCACCGCCCTTATATAGTACGCTGACCAGGCGTGGTCTTGTTCTTCTTTATCACATGATGTCAAGAACTCGCTGCAATCTTGGAGCATGTGACAAGAATGGGGGCAGCATGTGAATTTTAGTTGCCCAGATCTCCAGTTAATTTCCAGGTTGTGTTTTCTTAGCCAGTTATATCCTATTACCAAGGGAAACGTGGCGATATCTGTAACTTCTGCCTCTATCCTTTCTCGGTGTCCTTGATACTCGATTTGGATAAGAGCTGTGTGGGTTATCTTCCCAGCAGAGTTGTGAGTCTCATCCACATTGATGACAGAGATGGGGTGTCATAATTTTCTCATGGGGATGTGGCACTTCTCTGCTCATGTTTTGTCAATGAAGGTGACGTTAGCACCACTATCAAGGAGTGCTTCTACCATGCTCCAGTCATAGTTTTTCTGGTCAGGGGATATTCATATTTTGAGGGACACTTCGTCCTTGGTTCTTGGTGACCTTGTAAAAAGTTCTTCCAGAAAGGGTGTCGTTTCTTCCTTTTTCTTGCAAGAGGAATCAAGCGTACATTTCTGGTCTGCACCATGCTCATCAAGAGTCACCTCTGACCATGTATCAACTATGTCCGTAAAGTCCAAGGAAGAATACCTATTGTTGGCAAACCGTTTTTCTGGTTTCAGTTCACCCTCTCTTTCCCCTTCTGTTGGAAGGCCCTTCTTACAAAATACTCCTGTATCTGGTCAAACGTTTTCCCCTTGATTTCGTTCCAGGGGTCCGAGACTTGCGGAGTTTCGTCAGCTACCTCCCATTGTGTTGCGCCTTCTTCTTTCGACGCAGTTCTTTTGGGAGCTTTAGATGTCTTTACACCCCTGGTGTTACGATTGCCTTTCTGGCATTCCTTCTTATGTTTCCCCCCTATCCATTTGCATTCAGGGCAGGAAATCTTCGGCTTTGGGCAGTCTTTTAATAGATGCCCTGTCTGTTTGCAGTTGAAACATGCCCCTCTGGACAAGTTCGGTTTTGGAGGAGAAGAGGAGGTGGTGGTGGCAGTTCTTTGGTATGGTGCGAACATTTTTCCCATGTTTTGGCCTGTGTACATTTTGTAGGCCTCAAATGCCTTCCCAATTTTTCTTATCTGGGTAAGGGTTGTGGAGATGTAGAGGGACCAGGTGTCAGTTCTAAAGAGTTCTTGGCGGATTTCGTTGTTTACTGCTTGCTCAAGTAGGACTACTCCGTGTTTGTCAAACAGGTTGGCCCGGTTATTGGCAGCCTGCCATTTAGCGAGGAACATGTCTATGTCGTCCTGTCCTTGCCGGAGTTTGGTAATGTTTACCATGGCCCAATCTCGGTGTAGCATAGGTTTCATTAGTCCTTTGAACTCTATTTCGAATTTGGCCCAGTCTTTAAACATTGTTCATCCATTTAGAAGTTTTTCCAACTCTGATTGAGCCCAGGGGCCTCCTTTCTGACCCTTTAGACAAAAGAGTACTGCCCTCATTCCTTCTACTAGTTTGATATCGTATTCTTGTTCTCTGGTGATCGGATTTAGCTTATCTGTCCCGTCATTGTATTTTGCTTTGAACAAGAAGAAGGGTTTGGAGCAGAGCCAAGATCTCATCTTGATCCACCATTCGTCAAATTTGGCTTTTGACCCATCGTACTCTCCGGGGTCCTTGAATGCCTCTATCTTGCTTCCTCCTGCAAGTGGGGTAGTCATTGCTCCTAAGGTCACTGCCAGTGCTTGTTGCGCTTGGTCTAATTCTCCCTGCATTTTTCTTAATGCCTGGGCTTGGAGGTTCATCTCCTCGACTATTGCTTGCATCTGGTTCCTGAGAGCTTCGAATTGCTCTTCATATGACATTTCAAAAAAAGAGTTTTTATTAAGGGGTGGGTGGCTATTGCTGCTGTGATATGCAAGGGACTTCTTTCAGTCTCCTACTAACCCAAGGCCTTACTTCTTGGCCTTTTTCAACAGATAAGAAGTGCGGAGTAGGGAGTGAGGATCTGCTTTCGCTTTGGAAGTGTAAGGGTAAGTTCTTCTTGCCCACTTCTTTATCGGGCCTTCATCCATCTGGATTCCTCTCTCTGATTTTTCTTGTTTCTCTCCTGAGGGTCCTACAAGTCTCCCTTCCTTCAGCTCTTTCAGAAAGGCAGTGCAATCCCCACTGTATATGTTATGAATCCAATAAAGTCTTGATGACTTAGACGTTTTCTTTCGCTTCCGACTGATATAAGCCAGGTCACATGACTAACCTTGTGACACATCACATGATGATGAAGATCACATGATCTAGAAGAGAACGAATCCTTCACAACACAAGTGTCGCACCCTTGGGCACCACTAGCCCATTCCCTCTTTCCTTATACGTGGGGCACTGCCCTTTTCATCTCCGTCCTGTGCAATTGGCACTGACATCAGAAGTCATGAACAACACAACTATTTAATTTCCCTTCTCTTCTCTTTCAGAAGGCACTGCCTTATTGGCTCCGAAGACTCTTGATGCACGTTGCATCCTCATGTTATACTTATCGCCCAATGGCAGATTATGCTCTTATGGTACGATTCCTAGAAATATACTTATGGTAGCTATGACACACATGTACAAATACAACCCTATGAATATATATATGGGACACCAACTGAGACAACGGTCCTCAGTTTGGTTGTCTTGGAGTTTTCCCTTAATCAGGACAGACTCACGAGGCTGCTACTCAGTACTCTTTTCTTCTCTGTTCTGTTTTCGTTTCAGTATGTATCTAGTATCTCCACAGTACCACAAAGATCCAATCCTTCCTGCTCTGCCTTCTCTACTAGGTACTCGATCTCGAGTAACAGGTAGGGTCCTTGGAGCTCCTCATAGAAGCTGGGGGCGAGAAGGTTGCGGCGCTGTCTCCTCTACGCCTGGTCGACGAGGTTGGTGATACTTTGGATAAAGAGGCCGGCCTCTTTGTCGAACTTCTGGTGGGAGGCTACTACCTCGGGGTCGAGTGGCGCCAGTTCGTCAGCAAAGAGATCTGTGGGAGAGGTGGAGGAAATTGAAAAGTGAGAGGAGGGCACTGGTCCTGTTAGTGCATGGTTTCGAAGGATACTTCTGGGGACATTACTTCTTTAATCGTCCTATTGCAGCTATCTTCTGGGGGGGGGCCTTCAGCAAGGATGTTCTTATTGACGGTGAAGTGGGTAGTTTGATTGTAGTGAAATGGAAAAGAACAACAACCTTATGGAGTAGGGGGCTGAGTAACTGCCTTAGAGAGTTGTCCTTTGTACGAGGAAACAACCAAGACAATCAAACTGAGGGACTTTCCCCAGTTTGTCATCTGGTATATATATTCATAGGCATTGTTTATACATGTTGTGTCATAACTACCATAAGCGTAATTCTAAAGAATCATACCATTTGAGCATAATCCACCATTGGGCAATAAGTAAGGCATGGAGATGCAACATGCATCAAGGGTCTTCAGAACCAATAAGGCAGTGCCTTCTGTAATGGAAGAAATGGAAATTAAATACTCGTGTAATACGTTACTTCTGATGTTGGTGCCAATTGCACTAGACGGGGATTAAAGGGCAGTGCCCCACGTATAAGGAAAGTAGAAATGGGCTAATGGTGCCCAAGGGTGTGACACTTTGTCACGAAAGGATTCAGGTCTCATCTAGATCATGTGATCTTCATCATCATGTGATGTGTCACGAGGTTAGTCACGTGACCTGGCTTATATCAGTTGAAAGCAAAGAAAAACATCTGAGTCTCTGGGACTTTTATGGATTCATAACATCTCCCTCCTTTTATAGTTGAGGAAGTTTGTCAGTTTCAATAAGTAATGCATGAGGATGCATTGTGCATCAAGAGTCTTCAGAACCAATAGAAGACAGTGCCTTCTGTGATGGAAGAGAAGCAAAACAGAGATTAAATAGTCATATATCAGAAACTTCTGATGTCTCAGTGCCAATTGCACAGGGCAGAGATGAAAGAGCAGTGCCTCACATATAAGGAAGGAGGGAACAGGCTAATAGTGCCTAAGGGTGTGACACTTGTCATGAAGGATTCAGTTCTCTTCTGATCATGTGACCTTCATCGTCATGTGATGAGTCATGTTGTTAGTCATGTGACCTGGCTTATATCATTCGAAAGAGTAAAATCTTCTAAGTTCAGACATGAACTTTTGGGTTTGTAACAGTACTCCTGTAGTTGGTCAAATGTTTTCTCTTTAATTTCATTCCAGGGGTCTGACACCTGCGGGTTTTTGTCAGCTACCTTCTATTGAGTTGCTCCTTCTATTTTTGAAGCATTTCTTATAGGGGCTTGTGATGTCTTTACACCTCTGGCATTTCTGTTGCCTTTATAGTATTCCTTCTTGTGCTTGTCTCCAAGCCATTTGCATTCAGGGCAAGCCATTTTTGACTTTGGACATTCTTTTAGGAGATGTCCCATCTGTTATGAATTCAATAAAGTCTTGATGACTTAGACGCTTTTCTTCACTTTCAACCAATATAAATCAGGTCACATGACTAACCCCGTGACACATCACATGACAATGCAGGATCACATGATCTAGAAGAGACCGAACCTCTCGCAGCAAGTGTCGCACCCTTGGGCACCACTAGCCCGTTCCCACTTTCCATATATGCGAGGCACTGCCCTTTCATCTCCGCCCTGTGCAACTGGCACTGGCATCAGACATAACAACATACACGAGTATTTAATCTCCGTTCTCTTCCCTTCCATTCCAGAAGGCACTGTCTTTAACAGGTTCTGAAGACCCTTGATGCACGATGCATCTGCATGTTATACTTATCGCCCAATGGCAGATTATGCTCTTATGGTATGATCCTTAGAATTATGCTTATGGTAGTTATGCCACACATGTACAAACACAACCCATGAATATATAAGCTGGGTTGCTCTGCTGAGGACGATCCCTCAGTTAGAGTAACTTGGCAGTTCTGACTTAAAGTCCACTCTGAGCCCTCTACTCAGTCTTTCCTCTTTATTAGTCACTAGTTGGCTTTTCGTTTCACCATCTGTCCACAGTTGAAGCACACCCCTTTCAGTAAATTTGGAGAAGAGAAGGAGGTGGTGGCCATGGTTCTTTGTAGAGTGTAGGAGGAGATGGCTTTCCCCATTGCCTGCCTGGTATACATTTTGTAAGCCTTAAAGGCCTTTCTGATCTTGTGGATTTGGGTAAGCATGGTGGAGATATAGAGGGACCACATGTCTGTCTAGAAGAGTTCTTGCTATATTTCATCATTTATAGCTTGTTTGAGCAGGAGGACTCCATGCTCGTCTGACAGATTGGTGCAGTTATTGGCCGCCTGCTATTTTAATAGGAACATATCAATGTCATCCTGTCCTTGCTTTAATTTGGTGATGTTCACCATTGCCTAGTCTCTGTGGAGCATTGGTTTCATCAACCCTTCAAATTCTTGTTTGAACTCCTCCTAGTCTTTGAAGGTAGTTTGTCCTTGGAGTAGCTTTTCCAACTCTGATTGTGCCCAGGGGCCTCCTTTTTGCCCTTTGAGCCATGATAACACTGCCTGAAATGACACAACCAACTTGCTTAGTTGCATGTGTGAATATCAGCCACTATATCCTATGATGAGGGAAAAGGGATGTAGGGAAGGAAGGGAGTCCTAGTAGGCTGGTTGAGGGCATATAGGATGAGCTTGCTTCAAGGGTGACAAGACAGGTCATCAGATCACAGTTGATGTTCTTATTGAACTGGACAAGTGTAAGACTTTAGAAGCTTCAGATGATTGTAGAAAGATCAAGTGAATAAAGCTGGGGAGCTTTACCACTGGATCACTGCCATTAAATACTATCTACTATGATGCATGGACCATATGACATCACTACATGAGAAGGGAGCATGTACTAGCATGCATACTACATGAGGCAGGCTAGAGTGTTCTATGATGTCAATAGATAGCGATGATGTAAAGATAAGGGAATGTGTCATGGTCCAGACTATGACATCATCAATAGCATAAATAGAAATGAACCGGAAGCTCTTGTAATAGCATCTAGCCAAACATGAGGTGAGGGCATGAGATGACAGGTTGTGAAACATGAGAAGACAAGGGTCTAGGCCAGATTCACAACACCACCCTTATTCCTTCTATAACTGACGTACTTCTTCTTACTTCAGGGATGAGGGATGGCCTATCAAAGGCACAGGGTTGCTTGGTAAGCGATGGAGGGATGTAGACTGAGTCCCACTGGTAGAGCACACTAGTTAGGTGTGAGATCCAAGTTAATAAGACTGGGGTTTAGCCAGTCGAGCTGCCTGGGTTTATATAGGCAAAAGTACATGGCTGTGTCTATCCTAATCGAGGCAGAGCTTATCTAGGCTGTGCGTGAGAAGCAATAAGTACATCAGAACATTCCATCAGAAAGCATAGCTGAGATAAGAGAGAGAGCAGAGATTAATAAGTATGTGTTATATGAGGCATGGAATGGAAGAAGCAGAAATAAACATGAGAACATAATTGAGCAGTGCTGACCAATATGGTTAGATGAGATCTGTATCTTAGATCAGATCTGCTATATGTCAGTGAGTGCAAAGAAAAGGGAAAGAGTCTGAGGAAAGAGGAAAACATCTAAGTCCCTTCAGATAAGATCAGTCTCGCGATTGTGTGATATCTGATAAGATACCGGAGATTGCCAAGATAAGATAAGATCATCGATAGGGGTTAAAGATAAGCGAAAAGGGGGAAATCATAATGGATAAGGTGTTGCGTCTATACCAGTCTTTGCCATTGCTTCTAAGTCTGAAGTGTGGAAATAATGAGCCATTACACTTTCTATGAGTTTGATGTCATACTTCTGTTCTCCTGTGATTGGATCTATCTTATCCATGCCATCATTATATTTAGCTTTCACCAGGAAAAAGGGGTTTGATTGGAGCTAAGATCTTATCTTGATCCACCACTTGTTGAACTTTGCTTTCAATCCATCATATTCCTCTGGATCTTTAAATGCTTCAATCTTACTTCCACCAGCTCCTCCTGTGCCACCCATCTGATGCTGTATTCTGGTGACAGTGAGGGCTTGGTCTCTTTGTTCAGTCAAGGTCCATATGACCTGTGCTTGGTTGTTCATTTCTCCAATTACTGCCTGGAGTTGGCCTCTAAGAGCATTGAGCTGTTCTTCAAATGACATGATGAGATGGGGGAATAGATGTTTATTAGTGGGTGGCTATCTCTGCAATGATATGCCAGAGGTTTCTTTCAATCTTCTACTGACCCAAGACCTTACTTCTTGGCCTTCTTCAACAAATAGGAAGCGTGAAGGGGGGAACAAGGATCTGATCTCGCCTTGGAGGTGTATGGGTAGTTCCTTCTTGCCCACTTCTTTTTCAGGCCTTCCTCTGTCTATACTCCAATCTCTGATATGTCTCTCTTCTCTCCTAAGGGTTTTGGCAACTGGTGCTCTTCCTTCAGCTCTCTGATGAAAGCTACTCTGTCCCCACTGAACTTATCTAATACCTCCACTATACCACAAAGTTCCAAGCCTTTTCCTTCCACTAAGTCTACCAGATACTCCATTTCCAGAAGAAGGATTGGGCCTTGTAACTCCTTATAGAAGTTGGGGGTGGGAAGGTTTCGGTGCTGTCTTCATTGTGCTTGCTTGACGAGGTCATTGATGGTTTGGATGAAGAGGTCAGCCTCTCATTTGAACTGGGTGTAGGTTTCTTCTACCTCTGGGTTGAGGTGGGGTTCTTCTGAGGTGAAGAGATCTAAGGGGGGAGTGGAGGAGATGGAAAAGTGTGAGAAGGGCACTAGTCCTATTAGCATATATGAAAAGCAATACTTTTGGTGGATGTTACTTCTTTAATCATCCTATATTTACAGGGTATGTCTTATGAGGGTGCCTTCAGCAAAGTCCGTTTAATGATAGTGAAGTGGGTAGTTGGATTTAAGTGAAATGAAAAAGTCTCTCAGAGACTTTAGGGGAGAAGGGAGAAGAACTGAGTGGAAGTCTCACAAGTGCTTTGACTGGCAACTTCAAGTAAATCCAGCTGAGGTTTTACACTTAGTGGATCTACCCTTTATATATTCATAGGGTTTGTTTATACATGTGGATGCATACTTCTAAATATGTATTTCTGTGAATCATACCATAAGAGCATAATGTGCCATTGGGCAATAAGTAAGACATGTGGGATACGTGTACATCAAGAGTCTTCAGAACCAGTGTTGTGAATCCAGCCTAGACCCTTATCTCCCGCGCTTCACACCTGTCATCCACGCCCTCACCTCATGTTTGGCTAGATGCCTCATTGTGAGTTCACGGTTCATTTCTATTTATGCTATCAATGATGTCACAGTCTGGAACCTGACACGTTCCCTTATCTTTACGTACCCGCTACTTATTGACATCATAGAATACTCTAGTCCACCTCATGTAGTACGCATGTTGACCCATGCCCCTCCCTCATATAGTGATGTCATATGGTCCATGCCCTGTAGTAGATAGTATTTAATGGCAACAATCCTGTGGATAAAGGCCCCAGCTTTATTCACTTGATCTTATTCTGCAATCATCTGAAGATAGAAGTCTCACCCTTGCCCAGTTTGATACGAACATCAACCGTGATACGATGATGCTAAGAAGTCCTTCACCCTTGAAGCAAGTTCTACTCCTCCCACAAAGATACTCTCTCCCTCCCTACCCTACGCTATGCACTTCCCCCTTTTAAGGATATAGAGACTGACATTCACACTTACAACTAAACGAGTTGGTTGTGACATTTCAACCAGTAAGGCAGTGTCTTTCTGTTTTTGGAGGAGAAGTGAATGGAGATTAAATACTCATGTGGTTTGTGACTTCTGATGTTGGTGCTTCTTGCACAGAACAGAAATGAAAGGGCAGTGTCCCACGTAAGGAAAGAGGAAACAGGCTAATGGTGCCCAAGAGTGTGACACTTGTCACAAGGGATTCAGTTCTCTTCTAGATCATGTGATCTTCATCACCATGTGATGAGTCATGTTGTTAGTCACATGACCTTGATTATATCATTTGAAAGTGAAAGATCTTCTAAGTTCAGAGGTGAACTTTTGGATTCATAACACTATATAAGTAAATACTTCTATTATACAACTGTGGCTATCCAAAGGCCATGTCAGTGTTCTTCTGATAAGAGTTCATGTACTTAAGGCATGGTACATCAAATGGAAGAGAAGGCACTGCCTTCTTCTAACCTCATGACAATCTCATGTGCCACTTCTAAGTCCTAGAATCAATCTATGATCCAATTTTCTTCTATAATGGGATCTTCTTTTGGAGATCTGAGATCTCACTTCTTGATGGTGGAGATAAGACAATCTTCCTTCTATCTATTGAGGATTCTTCTAAGTGTCACTGATAAGATCAGGACAGTGCAATTGTGCAAATATCTTTGGAGATTGCCATGATAAGATAAGATAATCAATATCTAATCTTCTTCAGAGGAGTGTGCTATTGTGTGGAAGTGATAACAATAGTGATCATTACACTATTGGTCATTATTCCTGTGTTGAAGTGAGTCATTATGATGTGATATGACTTGATTATGGTCATATGACTTCTGTCATGTGATATTAGTTATGACAATTATGTAAGAAGTCTAGACCTTTATGTCATTGTCCCACAATCATATGTGATAGACCTAGATTGTCACTAAGTCAGGTGTTCCTGTGACTTTATGTTAGTGACTCTAGTTACTCCACTTGTCTGTGACTATGTCAAGGTTGTTGTAACGGCTCGCTATTTCCACGCTTCAGACTTAGAAGCAATGGCGAAGACCGGCATAGACGCAACACCTCACCCATTATGATTTCTCCTTTTGGTTATCTTTAACCCCTAGCGATGATCTTATCTTATCTCAGCATTTCCCGGTATCTTACCAGATATCGCGCATCTGTGGGAAAGATCTTATCTGAAGGGACTTAGGACTCTTTCCCTTTCCTCGGACTTAACTCCTTTCTCCCGCACTCGCTGACATATGGCAGATCTGATCTAAGATATAGATCTCACCTATCCATATCGGTCAGCACTGCCCAATTATGTTCTCACACTTATTTCTGCTCTCTTCCATTCTATGCCTCATGTTATACATGCCTTATTAATCTCCGCTTTCTATTCTTACTATCTCGGCTATGCTTTTCTGATGGACTCTTCTGATGTACTTATCACTTCTCACGCACAGCCCAGATAAGCAGTGCCTCGATTAGGGTAGTTACACAGCCATGTACAGCCTCACATTATGCATATATAAACCAAGGAACTCGGCTGGTAACCCCAGTCTTGTTCACTTGGAACTTTCGCCTAACAAGCGGATAAGCAGCCAAGTAGCTCACTCGGTCCAATCCCCTTCCACGCTATAAGGGAGAGCCCTCATACGGTGCACCCCAGTCCCCCCTCTTACTCTCCCTTGCTCCACGTAAAGGTTCCTCGCACTCAGAAGTCATCGGTGTTGGGTTCACTTCACTTGAACAAGACTATCAACAACCCGTACACAAGTCCGTACTCGTTGCAGAAGAAACCAAGGCATTAGAGAACAGTAACGCACCCTCTACTTTATCACAGTGACCACTAAGCTCGCCAGTGTCTGGCATTTTCTCAAGCGGTTCCTCCATCTCTCCCCCTCGTCGCTCGAAGGAAGAAGAGCGAAAACACACCCAGTTCCTCACCGACGCCCGCACTTTCCTAAATGCAGTAGACACCACGGTCACTATTCAGATCGAGAGGTTCAACTCCGGAAGAAGCATCGCCAATTCGTTCTATGAGGAAGTGAAACCGGAATTCCTCATCCTAGAGACCATAGTGCTCGCAGAAGAAGCAAGGGCCCTTGGATTGGAATCAGCTGGTACGAGGGCGATAGAAGATTTGTTAGGTGGGGCAGCCATACGTACTGTGAAAGAAGAAGAAGTAGAAGTACCACTTCCCCGATCCCCCTCACCCATCGTCGTCTCCAAAAGAAGGGAGAGGCGATACAACCCCATTCCCCAGAAGAAGCGTAGAGACTGCCCGACCAAAGACGGTTATCTGAGGCCGCGCTCTAGCTTAAAAGAAGTTAGGAAGTAGGAAGTTGATCTTGTTCCCAAAGTTCCCGATACTAAAAGAGAAGGACACTCTTTATATCTGTCTTAAAAAGAAAAGAAACGCTTTAGGCCAGGAACCCCCCAGAAGAAACTGGCAACACTTTCCCAAGCTGATTTTGACTCCTTGATGGGCCAGATTGCCTCCCTTGAAAACGAAGTCGTAAATCTCCGTCTGCAACAGCAGACGATGGAAGAAGCTGCTCAACGAGCAGACAAGAAGCTACAAGAAACAGAAGACAGGGCCATCTTGGCCGAAGATACAATAAGAAACCTCTCCCACTTCTTCAATATGGGAGCAGGTGCAGAAGGGTCTGGAATGCCCGCCTCCAAGATCCAGATCTTCGCAGACCCAGGCGACTTTTACGGAGATCAAAAGAAGTTTGAAGAATGGTGGTCAAAAATGAAGACCTTCATTAAAGCCAATCCCCGATATTTCTCCCAGCCAGTAAAGGATATGACGGGGGGAACAATGAAAGACCATCAAGGCAAGATTGCCATGATGGAAAATCTGGAGATGTGCATGTTCGCCGTACTCTCCAGAATGAAGGGGCGAAAGGCAGGAAGTTGGGCAGAAGCCGAGCTGGCCCAAATACACGACAACAAGATTAGGTTTGCAAACTGGGAAGAATTTGCAAAAACCGTGGAAGATATCTTCCGATCTTAACTCCTCGAAGACGAGTCCATGCAGGAGATCAAAGCTCTCTCCCAAGGACATATAGAGATAGACGCCTTTCTGGCTCAATGGAGAACCCTCCAAATAAAGGCTCAGCTGGACGACAAGCATGGAGTGAACCTCCTAGAGTCCCAAGTAAATGACTCCATAAGGCAAGAACTCTTCTATCAAGGCAAAAGGAGCCAAACTATAGAAGGAACCATCGAAGAGATTAGGAGAATTGGGAAGAACCACGAGGCATACAAGATAGCCTCTAATCTTGGAAGAAAAGAAAAGAAGTGGGCACCAAGAGAAGAAAAGAAGGTGGCTGCTGCCACAACACCCTCCTCCTCAAAAGGGAGATGCTATAACTGCAACAAGGAAGGTCACCTCGCCCGAGACTGCAGACAGCCGAAGAACACCTGTCAAGAATGCAAATGGGGTGGAGGACAGCACAAGAGGGAATGCTCCAAAGTACAGAAGCACACCCGAGGAGCAAAGAAGGAAGAAGGAGGAGCCACATCGTGGGAAGTGAAACGAAAAAGCCTATCAAAGACTTAAGCGTTGAGAGGAGGGAAGACTGAGTTCAGGTACTCGAAGCGACCAGTACAAGTCAACTGTCAAGTTACTCAAACTGAGGAGTTACCCTCAGTCGAGCAACCTTTATATATTGTGTGCATGGTGTATGTACATGTTTGTGCATATGTCTAAATACGTATTTCCTAGAATCGTACCATAAGAGCATAATGTGCCATTGGGCGATAAGTATAACATGAGGATGCATCGTGCATCCAGGGACTTCGGAACCTATAAAGGCAGTGCCTTCTGAAATGGAAGAGAAGAAACGGAGATTAAATAGTCGTGTATGTCGTTACTTCTGATGTCGGTGCCAGTTGCACAGAGCGGAGATGAAAGGGCAGTGCCCCACGTATATGGAAGGTGGAAACGGGCTAATGGTGCCCAAGGGTGCGACACTTTGTCGCAAAGGATTCGGGTCTCGTCTAGATCATGTGATCTTCATGTGATGTGTCACGAGGTTAGTCACGTGACCTGGCTTATATCAGCGAATAGCTGGGAAAACGTCTAAGTCACTAGGACTTTATTGGATTCGTAACAGGAAGTGGCAGACGAAAATCCTCGAATTGAAGAACTCTCGAAGGAGCAAGAAGAAAGACTCCTCAGGAAGCTGGAAGCACGGCTGAAGGGAAAAGCCAAGACGGAGTAAGGACTGGGCCAGCCTTCGCCAAGAACAATAGGTATTCGGTTCTAGAAGATGACAATGTATCTATTCCAGAAATCTCTTTCTCACAGTCAGGGGCACCTCTCGATGAGCGCGGTGCGGACTTTACACGCATGCTTGATTCCCCTATACCTCCAAAGAAAATTTTGAAGAGAACCGAAAACCCAGAAGCCCCAGAAGAAGCAGAAGCACTAGTCATGAGATCGGCTAGCATAAAAGGGAATGAAGTAATTCTCGACGTAAAGATCTCAACTCAGAAGAAGAAATTTCTGCCCACCAAAGCATTACTGGACAGTGGAGCCAACGTAACTTTCATTGATAAACGATGGGCTGAAAAGAACAATATCCCCCTTAAAGCACTTATCCGCCCTATCCCAGTCTTTAATGTAGATGGCACCAAAAACTCCGCCGGAAACATCACACACACCGCGGACATCATGGTAGAATTCGAAGGACATCACGAGAAGATCATAGCCAATGTCACCGATCTCCACAAATTCGATCTGGTAATCGGATTTACATGGTTGCAGAAGCACAACCCGGAAATCGATTGGAAGAAAGGCACAGTCAGGATGACAAGATGCTCTAGAAGTTGTGCCCTCCTACAAGATCGAGGCGCATGGGTAAACAGGGTAGAAGAACAGGATCAAGAAGCAGCCTGGCAGGCATTCTTCATACGATCCGCCCTAAAAGAAAAAGAAGAAAAACCCAAAGAAGCCTCAATCCCTAAATGATTCGAGAAATGGATGAAAGTCTTCTCACAACACAAATCGGAATGGATGCCGATAAGGAAACCTTGGGATCACGCCATCGACCTAAAGAAATCTTTTAAACCAAAGAAAGGAAGAGTGATTCCCCTATCGGTTAAAGAGCAAGAAGAAGTGGCCGCCTTCATTGATGACCAACTAAAGAAGGGATACATCAGACCCTCCAAATCCCCCCAAACCTCACCAGTATTCTTCGTACCAAAGAAGGACGGACGAAAACGGATGGTGCAAGATTACTATTACCTAAATGAACACACCATTTGAAATAACTACCCCCTCCCACTCATCTCTCAACCAGTCGATAAACTACAAGGAAGCAAGCTCTTCACAAAGATTGACTTACGATGGGGGTATAACAACGTCCGAATCAAGGAAGGTGACGAATGGAAAGCAGCCTTCGTCTGTTTCAAAGGAGCCTACAAACCCCTGGTGATGTACTTCGGGCTGATGAATTCACCATCCATATTCCAAGCAATGATGAACGAAATATTTGCGGATATGGATGACGTCGTGGTGGTATATATCGATGATCTACTCATCTTCACTAAAACCACAAACCGAGAAGAACACGACAAAGTTGTGCAGAAGGTCTTAGAAAGACTAGAAGAAAATGACCTCTTTGCCAAACCAGAGAAGTGCACCTTCGGGGTGTCAGAAGTAAACTTCCTCGGAATGGTAGTAGGCCAAGAAGGAATTAAGATGGAAGGAGAGAAGGTCGACGCTATTCTAGATTGGCCTATCCCAAAAAGTACCCGCCAAACCCGCGCGTTCCTCGGATTGGCAAACTTCTATCGAAGATTCATAGAAGACTTCACGCAAGTCGCGAGACCACTGAACGACCTCACAAAGAAGGATAGGACCTTCAGTTGGGGAGAAAAAGAACAAGAAGCTTTTGACAAGCTAAAACAGAAGTTCGTCACAGCACCGGTATTAGCCTTCCCAAACCAAGAAAGGGAATATCGACTGGAAACAGATGCCTCCGATTTCGCTACAGGAGCAATCCTATCCATCAAGGGAGAAGACGAAAAGTTCAGACCAGTCGCATACCTCTCCCACTCCATGTCCCCAGAAGAAAGGAATTACCCGGTCTTTGACAAAGAAATGCTCAGTGTTATAAGAGCATTAGAAGAATGGCATCACCACCTCGAAGGAGCCAGGCACACTTTCGAAATCTGGAACAACCACGCTAACCTGCAATGGTTCATGCAGAAGCAAGACCTCTTCAGACGCCAAGCACACTGGTCACAGTTCCTCTCCAGATTCGATTATCTATGGGTTCATAAACCAGAAGCTCAAATGGGAAAGGCTGACGCCTTATCAAGAAGAGAAGATCATACTGTCAGAAAAGAAGAAGATAACACCGACCAGATCATGATAACCCCGGACAAAATCCGCTTGACGCAGATAAGGGATGATGGGGACAACTTAAAGGATTCAATCCGAAACCATACGCTCATGCTCAAAGAATCAGAAGTTCAGAAAATAGAAGAAGAAGGAGCAGAGCTTTCAGAAGAAGGATTGTTTCAAAAAGAAGGATGAACATTCATCACACAAGAAGATTGGATGGAAGTACTACGACTCCATCATGATAACCCAGTAGCCGGACATCCCGGAAATGAGAAGATGATAGAATTGGTCAAACGCCATTATTACTGGCCCGCAATGACCAAGGACATCAAAGACTACATGGCTAGATGTCACACATGTCAGAAGATGAAGACAGGGAATCAACCGCCAGCCGGCAAACTCCAACCACTCGAACTACCCCACATGCCATGGGAAGACGTATCAGCCGACTTCATTACCGACCTACCAGTTTCATCGCTATATGACTCTATTCTCGTGGTAGTAGACAGATTCTCCAAAGAAGTGGAGTTTATTCCCTGCAGAAAAGACATCACTGTGCTCGACACCGCCAAGCTTTACCTCACAAGGGTCTGGACGAACCACGGAATCCCTAGATCCATCGTCTCAGATCGAGGACCCCAATTTGCAGCGCAAGTAATGAAAGATCTCTGTGCTCGCCTAGGAATACGCCCTCGGCTCTCCACGGCAGCACACCCCCAAACGGATGGGCAGACGGAAAGAATTAATCGAGATCTACAGCAATATCTCCGTCTTTTCATCTGTGATCACCAAGAAGATTGGGCTGACTGGCTCCCTATAGCCCAGTTCAGCTACAACGCAAAGAAGCAGGCTTCTACACAGAAAACACTCTTCAAAGTCACCAGAACCTACCCACCAAGAATGGGGATAGAACCTGGCACCTCGAAAGCACCCGCCGCTGACAATCTAGCCCAAAAGATCAAAGAAACACTTGCGGAAACAACCACAAACTTAAAGAAAGCACAGGATCACATGAAGATCCATGCAGATAAACATAGAAGTGAGGCACCAGAGTACAAAATCGGAGATCAAGTACTTCTGGCCACCGAACACCTCCGACTCACACGACAGTCGAAGAAGCTTTCTGAGAAGTGGCTTGGACCCTTCTCCATCATAGAAGTTATTGGCCGCAATGCCGTAAAACTACGTCTTCCGCGCTCGATGCGCATTCACCCTACTGTCAATGTCTCTCATGTCAAACCCTACAAGGAGCGACTCGAGGGACAACCTTTGAAGGAACCAGGACCGGTTCATGTGACGGAAGATCGTGAAGAAGAATATGAAGTTGATTTCATAGTTGACGCTAGACGATGCCGAAACGGTTGGGAATACCTCGTCCACTGGGCAGGATACGGAGAAGAAGGCCGCACTTGGGAGCCTCAAAGAAACCTGGCCCATGCCCAAGATGCCCTGACCCATTTCCACGAGAAGAATCACCACCTTGACGTGCACGAAACATTCTATGAAACACCCACACTCTTTAACCCCTATGAAGTCCGCTGCAGTGCAGTATCATTTGAAGTTCCAAAGCTCGATCTGGAATCTCGAGCACAGAAGGGGTATGGTGTAACGGCTCGCTATTTCCACGCTTCAGACTTAGAAGCAATGGCGAAGACCGGCATAGACGCAACACCTCGCCCAT
>JBBPTS010000370.1:0-18200 GCA_038094235.1 Fistulinella staudtii
AGGTTATCAGCCACCTCGTGCGGTCTCGTCATCTCCTCGCTCGATTTCATTCACGACCTTTGCACTGGCTAACTCGAACCCGATGCCGTCCATGGACGTCCACTCGACATGGATCAATTGTTTGGTTGGTTGGAGGTTCTCGACGAGAACCTCCCCCTCCTGACCGAACGCGAGGTCCTTCGAAACTTCCCGACCACCGTCAAGGATGCAGACAAGACGCCCATCAACGAGGTCTGTCGACTGTTGATCCGGGCCTGTTACACACCCTCTCAGGTCGCCCGTTCCTCCATCGGCGTTCTCACCACGTAAAACCGAAGTGCGTGGTCTCGTTTACACCAGGCACTCGCAGAGGATCAGACCAACGCCGCGTGCCTGAGATTGATCGATGACGCATTATTTGTCGTCTGTCTCGACGACGCAGCACCTGCTCGTGAAGGGATCGACAAATGCCAACGCCAGTGGGGAAGACTTGGTGGTGCTCTGTTTTAAATTCTTTTGTGATATGCTTGATTTTAAAAGAGGCTTGTGGAGGCGTCTTCGGGCAGCAAGCTGTGATGGACGTCAATGGCGAACGCAATGGCATGTATGTCTGTTAGTTCACGTTGAATGATGTGATATGCGCAATACGGTCGATATTTATTGGTACAACACCTGATGAGGCAACACTGGGCATTGGTTCTGTTCGTCGACAATGCTACTGATCATCTGCCTGGAATACAAGTGATCGAGCGCAGACTCGATTCTCGAACAAGTGGCTGGCATTCGGGACCGTGTCATTTCATGCAAATTCCTATTTAACAGCCGTTTCAAATCGGCTTCCACACGCTTAACCACTGATGAGCTATGACGCACTTGCGTGGCCATGTCGCACGTGAAACCTGGAACAAAACACCCAACTCTATACAGACAATCGTTCTTGGCCAGACCAGGAGATGCGTATGGAAACGACGCCTTGAGTGAGTATGAGAGACGAACTTATCTGTAATTCTACTAGGACCCAATAGTCCGAGCAACCAAGAGCGCCGAATTATAGGCTATTAGGAAAAAACTATACAGTATTATAGACCAATACAGTCACGTAGTATAACAATCGAAGAGCGATTAAGGAGCCATAGATATTCCCAGCATTCCAGTGCTCTGCTTACTCGCCCATAAAACCATGTAAGAGAGGTTCTACTTCTACACAGCTCTACCAGTCAATCATTCACATTCCTCTCTTGAAATGAGTATCAGTGAATATAATTGGAACTGTAAGATGCATGAGTAAGATTGGAATACTACAAAAACCAAACTCTTGATTCTTTTTGATAGTGGTTCTCAGTTCCAATTCTTAAGCATCCATCCATCTGACAAAGGATAATTACCTGGGTATAGTACTCAGGTTAGAGATATGGTTAACTCTTTATCATCTGGACAGAAGTCTTGACCTTCATCAATTTAGTTGGGTAATTGGTCAGTCTGGATGAAGGATAGATATAGTTCAATGGGAATATAAGTTTCTACATTGAGGGAAAAGATTTTCATTAAACATAGCATAAGCAGCATGGACTATTGTGTTTTTGGATGACATAAACAAGTAATTTACTTCATTGGAAGTAGGGACTCCAAGATAAATCATGTGCTGGGACTTAGCCTGTAGCTTTTCTCTATATTGAGATTCTGCAAGATGTATATATGCACCACATCCAAATACTTTTAGGTGGTCAACAGTGGGAAGCTTCTGTAAAAGCATTTCACAGAGAGTCTTTCAATTTAACCTATAACTCAGAAGTCTATTATGAAGATAGAAGACATGCTAAGTAGCAAAATCCTAGTATAAAACAGAAAGGCAAGCATGATATAATATTGCTAGTGCTTTCTCCATCAGTGTTCTGATACACCTTTTAGCTTTACAATTTTACTATATAGTATAAGATACAGATTAATAGATATATATAAACTCAAGGAAGTCAAGTCCTGGTTTTCTCAACCTTGATCACTTGAATCTTACCTCTAACCAGGTGAACATCTAGCAGGACCCCTGACAGTAGTCACTTCACTCTATCACTTACAAAACATCTCTTACCCTTTACTCTAGAGTTAAAAGCTTAAAAGTTTATAAGATTCTTCTATCTGAAGAAGACTTCAATTGTTTCACCTTAGGAATATATAAAGATGACTCTATTAAGTATAAAATCTCGGTTAGAGTTACTTGAAGTTGTCTATAAAGCACTTGTGAGAATTCTACTCAGTATCTGAAATGAAAAAGCCAACTGGTGACTTATAAAAAAAAAGGGGGAATGAAATGGATGAACTTCCTCAACTAACACAAATGGAAAGGAGGAGATAAGATGGAAAGATCTTATCTATATCTTCAAAGACGGGATGATGATCCCTTTCAGAGGTTGGTAATGGAGATACTCTTCAAAGATCTCTTCATACTTCAGATACCTTGTCAACTCTGTATCTTCTGTAGGGCAAAGGGCAAGTGGCAATGACAGGATTTGTACACTAACGAAGAGAGGAAGTGGTTGAGTAAGCAACTCCACTTAGCTACTGCCAGGAGTCTGACTAGTAGAACACTGGCAATGTGAGTGAGATCCAAAGTAAACAAGACTAAGGGGCTTCTGAAATGAAAAAGCCAACTAGTGACTTAAAAGTAGGAAGGAAGTTGGAGTAAAGGGCTCAGGGTTGACTTTGTTGGTCTACACCACCAAGTTACTTTAACTGAGGAATCATCCTCAGCAAAGCGACCTGGTATATATATTCATGGGTTCATATTTGTACATGTGTGTGCATACTTCTAAATATGTATTTTAAGGAATTGTACCATATGAGTATAATGCGCCATTGGGCGATAAGTAAAGCATGAGGATGCAACATGCATCAAGGGTTCTTTGGAGCCAATAAGGCAGTGCCTTTTATAATGGAAGAGAAGTGAATGGAGATTAAATACTTGTTTATCCTGAGACTTCTGATGTCAGTGCCAATTACACAGGATGGAGATTAAAGAGCAGTGCCCCATGTATTAGGAAGGAGAGAATGGGCTAGTGGTGCTCAAGGGTGTGACACTTGTTGTGATGGATTTGGTCTCTTCTAGATCATGTGATCTTTTATTGTCATGTGATAGGTCACATTGTTAATCATGTGACTTGGATTATGTCAGTTGAAAGTGGGAAAACTTCTAAGTTCAAATGTGAACTTTGGATTTGTAACAGCTTCTACTACTAGCCCTGCTACTTATATACATCTTCTGATGAGGCTGTGTATGACCTCATATGGTAAATACTTCTATCATATGACTGTGGCTATCCAGAGGCCACATCTGTAATGATCGCTATCATTATCACTTCCGCGCAATGACGCACGAAGAGAAAGATCAGATTTCGACATATCTTATCTTATCTTATCTCGGCAATCTCCGACATCTTATTGCATGATTGCAAGTCCTGATCTTATCAGTGACACTTAGAAGAATCCTCGAAGGATAGAAGGGAGATCGCACTATCTCCACCACCAGAAGCAAGATCAGGGATCCCTTAAAAGAAGATCCCATCGTGGTTAGATCTTAGATGAAGAAGAATCGGATCATAGATTGATCCTAGGACTTAGAAGCGGCACATGAGGATGCCATGAGGTTAGATAGAAGGCAGAGCCTTCTCTTCCATTTGATGTACATGAGGAGAACACATGTTCCCTTATCAGAAGGACACTGATGTGGCCACAGGATAGCCACAATGGTGTGATACAGTATTTACCATATGAGGCCTTACACTGCCTCATCAGAAGATGTATATAAAGTACAAGGGCTAGCAGTAGATGCCCTCCAGTCTTGCTTACTTGGATCTCACGCCTATGGCCATGCTCTATCAGTCAGACTCAGTCCACCCATCTCCTGCCTAATAAGCACCCTACACCTTTGACAGGCTACTCCTCATAGTTAAGAAAGTGTCAGCGCTTCAACATCAGTGTCCTTCTGATAAGGGAATATGTGTTCTCCTCATGCTACATCAAATGGAAGAGAAGGCATTGTCTTCTATCTTACTTCATGGCAACCTCATGTGCCACTTCTAAGTCCTAGGATCAATCTATGATCTGATCTTCTTCATCTAAGATCCAACCACAATGGGATCTTCTTTTGGAGATCTGAGATCTTACTTCTTGGTGGTGGAGATAAGATGATCACCCTTCTATCTGAAATGAAAAAGCCAACTAGTGACTTCATAAGAGGGAGAAGGAAGTATGGAGCAAAGGGCTCAGGGTTGGACTTTAAGGTCTGTACTGCCAAGTTACTTTGACTGAGAAATCATCCTCAGCAAAGCAACCTGGCTTATATATCCATAGGTAGTGTTTGTACATATGTGTTCATACTTCTATATATGTATTTCCTGAAATCATATCATATGAGCATAATGTGCCATTGGGTGATAAGTAAGACATGAGGGATGTGCATGCATCAAGGGTCTTCAGAACCAATAAGGCAATGCCTTCTATAATGGAAGAGAAGAGAGACAGAGATTAAAAAGGGCAGTGTCCCACATATTGTAACAGCTCGCTATTTCCACGCTTCAGACTTAGAAGCAATGGCGAAGACCAGCATAGACGCAACACCTCGCCTGTTATGATTTCTCTTATCTTTAAACCCCTAGTGATGATCTAATCTTATCTCGGCACTTCCCGGTATCTTATCAGATATCGCGCATCTGCGGGAAAGATCTTATCTGAAGGGACTTAGGACTTTTTCTCTTTCTCTCGGACTTATCCTTTTTCCCTCGCACTCGCTAACATATGGCAGATCCAATCTAAGATAAAGATCTCATCTAACCATATCAGTCAGCACTGCCCAATTATGTTCCCACACTTATTTCCGCTCTCTTCCATTCTATGCCTCATGTCATACATGCCTTATTAATCTCCGTCTTCTATTTCTGTTATCTCGGCTATGCTTTCTGATGGACTCTTCTGATGTACTTATCGCTTCTCACGCACAGCCCAGATAAGCAGTGCCTCGATTAGGGTAGTTACACAGCCATGTACAGCCTCACATTATGCCTATATAAACCCAAGGAACTCGGCTGGTAACCCCAGTCTTGTTCACCTTGGAACTTTCGCCTAACAAGCGGATAAGCAGCCAGGTAGCTCGCTCAGTCCACCCCCTACTCACTATATAAGGGAGAGCCCTCACACGGTATACCCCAGTCCCCCTCTTACTCTCCCTTGCTCCACGTCAAGGCTCCTTGCACTCAGCAAGTCCTCAGTGTTAGGTTCGCTTCACATATAAGGAAAGGGGGAGACAGGCTAGTGATGCTCAAGGGTGCGACACTTGTTGCAAAGGGTTCAGGTCTCATCTAGGTCATGTGACCTTGATTATGTCAGAAGAAAGACAAAAAACATCTAAGTTTGAACATGAACTTTGGATTCATAACACTATCCATTGAGGATTCTTCTAAGTGTCACTGATAAGATCAGGACATGTAATCATGTGAACATCTTTGGAGATTGCCATGATAAGATAAGATAGTCAATATTTAATCTTCAGGGTGTGTCATCATGTCTTCCAAGTGATAACAATAGCAATCATTACAATAAGAGGCCATGAGACATATATATGTATAGAAGAGAAGTTATTATGAATCTAAAGTTCACATTTGAACTTAGAAGTTTCTCTGCTTTTGATTGACATAAGCCAAGTCATGTAACTAACAACGTGACTCATCACATGATGATGCAAGGTCACAAGACCTAGACAAGACCCAAATCCTTCACAACAAGTGTCATACCCTTGGGCACCACTAGCCTGTTCCTTCTCTTCCATTATAGAAGGCACTGTCTTATTGGCTCTGAAGTCCCTTGATCCACATTTATGCCTCATGCCTTACTTATCACCCAATGGCACAATATGATTGTAATAATCACTATTTTTATCACTTACACACAATGGCGCACTCTGAAGAAGATTAGATTTCGACAATCTTATCTTATCTCAGCAATCTACGAATCTTATCACATGATTGCAAGTCCTGATCTTATCAGTGACACTTAGAAGAATCCTTGAAGGACAGAAGGGAGATCGTACTATCTCCACCATCAGTGTTACGAATCCAATAAAGTCTTGATGACTTAGACGTTTTTCTTCGCTTTCGAATGACATAAGCCAGGTCACATGACTAACCCTGTGACACATCACATGACGATGCCAAGATCACATGATCTAGAAGAGACCAAACCTTTTGCAACAAAAGTGTTGCACCCTTGGGCACCATTAGCCCATTCCTTCTTTCCTTATACGAGGGGCACTGCCCTTTAATCTCCATGCTGTGCAACAAGCACCAACATCAGAAGTCACGACCTACATGAGTATTTAATCTCTGTCTGCTTCTCTTCCATTACAGAAGGCACTGCCTTATTGGTTCCGAAGAACCCTTGATGCATGTTGCATCCGCATGTTTACTTATTGCCCAATGGCACATTATGCTCATATGGTACAATTCTTAGAATTACGCTTATGGTAGTTATGCCACAACATGTACACACACCCTTATGAATATATAAACTAGGCCGCTTTGCTGAGGACAATTCCTCAGTTAAAGTAGTTTGGTGGTGCAGACCTCTAAAGTCAACACACCCTGAGCTTCATTACTCAGTTCTCCCCCCCCTCTATAAGTCACTGGTTGGCTTTTCTGTTTCAATCAGAAGCGAGATCTGAGATCTCTTGAAGAAGATCCCATCGTGGCTGGATCTTAGATGAAGATTGGATCATAGATTGATCCTAGGACTTAGAAGCGGCACACGAGGTCGCCATGAGGATAGATAGAAGGTGGTGAAACAAAAAGACTTCTCAAAGGGTTTCGAGTGGAGGAGGGAAGACTGAGTGGAGATCTTGTAAGTGCTTTGTAGGCAACTTCAAGTAAATCCGACTGAGGTTTTACGCTCAGTGGATTCACCCTTATATATTCATAAGTGGGCGTGTACATGTTTGTGCATAACTACCATAAACATATTTCTAAGAATTGTACCATATGAGCATAATCCGCCATTGGGCGATAAGTAAAGCATGAGGATGCCGTGTGCATCAAGGGTCTTCGGAACCAGTAAGGCAGTGCCTTCTATAATGGAAGAGAAGAGAATGGAAATTAAATAGTCGTGTGCATCATTACGTCTGATGTCGGTGCTTCTTGCACAGGACGGAAATGAGAGGGCAGTGCCCCACGTATAAGGGAAGTAGGGACGGGCTAGTGGTGCCCAAGGGTGCGACACTTGTCGCGAAGGATTCGTTCTCGTCTAGATCATGTGATCTTCATCGTCATGTGATGTGTCACGGGGTTAGTCACGTGACTTGGTTTATGTCAGTCGAAAGCGAAAGAAATCGTCTAAGTCCTCAAGACTTTATTGGATTTGTAACAGGTGGAGCCTTCTCTTCCATTTGATGGACATGAGGAGAACACATGTTCCCTTATCAGAAGGACACTGATGTGGCCACAGAATAGCCACAATGGTATGATACTGTATTTACCATATGAGACCATACACTGCCTCATCAGAAGATGTATATAAGTAGTAGGGCTAGCGGTAGATGCCCTCTAGTCTTATTAACTTTGGATCTCACACCTAACCAGTGTGCTCTACCAGTGGGACTCCTGGCAGTAGCTAAGTAGGGCTGCTTACTCAGCCATTCCCCTCTTCATTGGTGTACAAGTCCTGTCACCGCCGCTTGCCCTTTGCCCTCACAGAAGATAGGGTTGACAAGGTACTGAAGCATGAAGAGACCTCTGAAGACAATCCTTATCGCACCCTTTGAAGTCACAGATAAGATCCTTATCTTATCTCCTCCTTTTGATAGTTGAGGAAGCACGTCGGTTTCAATAATCATATGGTACAATTCTTAGAAATATGCTTTTAGAACTATGTACACACATGTACATATAAACCCTATGCATATATACAGGGTAGATCCACTGAGCATAAAACCTCAGTTGGATTTACTTGAAGTTGCCTACCAAAGCACTTGTGAGATCTCCACTCAGTCTTCCCTCTTCCTCCTTTAAAAGTCTTTGAGAGGCTTTTCCATTTCAGAAGTTTTTTGGAGCCAATTGAAGTGAACCTAACACTGTGAACTTCTGAGTGTGAGGGACATTCTGTTGTCGAGCAAGGGAGACATGGACTGGAGTACACTGGGTTAGGGCTCTTCCATGGACTGGGGTGCACCATGTGAAGGTTCTCCCTTATATAGAGGAAAGGACATGCAGCATTTGAAATGAAAAAGAACAGTGGGAGAGGAGAAAGAACTGAGTAGCTGCTTGGAGAGCTGTCTTTTATATGTGGAAGCAACCAAGACAATCAAACTGAGGGACTTTCCTCAGTTTGTTGCCTGGTATATATATTCATAGGATCATGTTTGTACATGTGTATGTAAATACCACAAGCATAATTGTAAAAGTGGTACCATGTGAGCATAATGTGCCATTGGGTGATAAGTAGGGCATGAGGATGCAATGTGCATCAGGGGTCTTCAGAACCAGTTAAAGGCAGTGCCTTCTGTAATGGAAGAGAAGAGACGGAGATTAAATAGTTGTGAGTGTTGTGACTTCTGATGCCGGTGTCTGTTGCACAGGATGGAAATGAAAAGGGCAGTGCTCCACATATAAGAAAAGTAGAAACAGGCTAATGGTGCCCAAGGGTGTGACACTTGTTGCGAAAGATTTGGTTTCTTCTAGATCATGTGATCTTCATCATCATGTGATGAGTCACAGGGTTAGTCACGTGACTTGGCTTATATCTTTTGAGAGCGAAGAAAAGCTTCTAAGTCATCAAGACTTTTATGGATCTGTAACAGCATTTAAAGAGAAAGTGTCCTTTGATATCCAGGGACTATACTGGGACTGAGTGAGCTACCTGGCAGCTAATCCACTTGTTAGGCAAAAGTTCCAAGTGAACAAGACTGAGGTTACCAGCCGAGTTCCTTGGGTTTATACATATATACATAGGACGTGGCTGTACATGGCTGTGTAACTACCCTAATCGAGGCACTAGCTTATCTGGGCTGTGCGTGAGAAGCAATAAGTACATCAGAATGTTCTATCAGAAAGTATAGCCGAGATAAGAGAAAGTGGAGATTAATAAAGCATATGTTGTATGAGGCATAGGAATAGAAGCATGACGGATATAAGTGTGAGAACATAATTGGGCAGTGCTGACCAATATGGTTAGATGAGATCTGTATCTTTAGATCGGATCTGCCATATGTCAGTGAGTGCAAAAGGAGAGAAAGAGTCTGAGAAAAAGGAGAAAACTTCTAAGTCCCTTCAGATAAGATCAATTCTGCAATCATGCGATATCTGATAAGATACCAGAGAATGCCAAGATAAGATAAGATAATCAATAGGGGTTAAGAGATGAGAGAAAAGGAAATCATAATGGGTGAGGTGTTGTGTCTATGCCAGTCTTTGCCATTGCTTCTAAGTCTAAAGCATGGAAATAGCAAGCTGTTACATATATATCATAGAGAACTGTGTGTACATGTTGTGTAACTATCCTAATCTAGTGCAGCCTTATCTGGGCTGTGTGTGAGAAGTGATAAGGTACATTATAAAGTCCATCAGAAGGCATAGCCAAGATAATGGTGATTAATAGGGCATGTATATCATGAGACATAGAAGAGAAGTGGAGCAGAGATAAATGTGAGAACATACTAGGCAGTGTTGACCTAATGTAACTATATGAGATCCAGATCAGGAGATCTGATCTGTGCATATGTCAACTAGTGCGTGAGAAAGAGAAAAGGGAAAGAGAAATGAATAAGTCCTTGCAATCGTGTGATATCTGATAAGATACCAGAGATTGCTGAGATAAGATAAGATAGCATCTTCTGGCCTGTCAAAAGCATAGTGGTTTGGGCTGTGCATCTATACCCATCCTTGCCATAGCTTTGAGATCTGAAGCGTGAAAGTAATAAGCCATTACAGGCTGAAGTGGAGCTTGTCCAGATCCATGAAAACAAGGTTCAGTTCATGAACTGGATAGAGTTCACCAAAACCATAGAAGACATCTTCTGATCACAACTCCTCAAAGATGAGTCAATGCAAGAGATAAAGGCCCTATCCCAGGGTCATCTAGATATTGACACATTCCTCACCCAATAGAGGACACTCCAAATAAAGGCCCAATTAGATGTCAACCTATTGGAGTCACAAGTCAATGACTCCATAAGGCAGGAGCTCTTCTATCATGGAAAGAGAAGTTGTACCATTGAAGGTATGATTGAGGAAATATGAAGAATCAGAAAGAACCATGAAGCATACAAGATAGCTTCAAACCTCAGAAGGAAGGAAAAGAAGTGGACCCCCAGAGAAGGAAAGACAGTGGCAGTTGCCATCATAGCAGTACAAGGCAAATGCTTCAACTGCAACCAAGAAGGCCATCTCACCTGGGACTGTAAGAAACCAAAGAACAACTGCTGCAAATGTAAATGGGGAGGGGGCCAACACAAGAGAGAATGCACAAAGGCAAAAAGGAATGCCAGAGGAGCAGAGAAGAAAGAGGGTGCCACCACTTGGGAGGTGGCAGATGAAGATTCTCAAATCCAAGGAATGTTGAAGGAGCAAGAAGAACACCTCCTCCAGAAACTAGAAGTATGGCTAAAGGGAAAAGCCAAGGCAAAGTAAGGACTGGGCCAGCCTCTGCCAAGAACAATAGATATTCAGTTCTAGAAGATAATGTATCTATTTCAGAAGAAACTTCCTCACAGTCAGGGGCATCTCTTGATGAGTGCAGTGTGGACTCTACACACATGCTTGATTCTCCTATACCACTGAAGAAAATCCTAAAGAGAACTGAAAACCTGAAATGGAAAAGAACAACAAAGGAGAGAAGACTGAGTAACTGCCTGGGTGAGTTGTCCTTTGTATAAGGAAACAACCAAGACAATCAAACTGAGGGACTTCCCCAGTTTGTTGCTTTGGTTTATATATTCATAGGATCATGTGTATACATGTTTGTACATACTTCTAAATAGGTATTTTTGGGGAGTTATACCATATGAGCATATTGCACCATTGGGTGATAAGTAGGACATGGGGGATACTCATGTATCAAGGGTCTTTGGAGCCAATAAGATAGTGCCTTCTATAATGGAAGAGAAGTAGAATGGGGATTAAATACTCATGTAGTTCGTGACTTCTGATGTCGGTGCCAGTTGCACAGGATGGAAATGAAAGGGCAATACCCCATATATAAGGAAGGAGGGAACAGACTAACAGTGCCCAAGGGTGCAACATTTGTTGCAAGAGTTCTGTGTTCTCATCTAGGTCATGTGACCATTTTATCATGTGATATGTCACATTGTTAGTCATGTAACCTGGATTATGTGTATCGAAAGTGGAGAAACTTCTAAATTCAAATGTGAACTTTTGGATTCGTAACAAAACCCAGAAGTCTCAGAAGTATTAGCCACAAGATTGGCCTCCATCAAGGGAAATGAAGTAATACTTGATGTAAACATTTCCACCAACAAGAAGAACTTCCTACCAGTAAAGGCATTACTGGATAGCAGAGCCAATGTCATGTTCATTGATAAACAATGGGCAGAAAAGAACCAAATCCCACTCAGAAGTCTTCTCCACCCCATCCCTATATTCAATGTAGATGGAACAAAGAACTCTGCTGGCAATATCACCCACACTGCTGATGTGGTAGTAGAATTTGAAGGACATCACGAAAAGATTGTTGTCAACATCACTGATCTCCACAAGTTTGATCTGGTCATCAGATTCACCTGATTGTAGAAGCACAACCCAGAGATAGATTGGAAGAAAGGCATGGTCAAGATGACTAGATGCCCCAGATGTTGCACCCTTCTGCAAGATAGGGGAGCATGGATAAACTGGATAGAAGAACAGGATCAAGAAGCAGCCTGGCAGGCATTCCACCTAAGATCTGCCCTGAAGAAAGAAGAGAAGAGTGAAAAGTCTGTGGAAGAACTCATCCCAATAAGGTTCAAGAAATGGATGAAGGTGTTCTCCCAACACAAATTGGAAAGGATACTGATAAATAAACCATGGGACCATGCCATTGACCTCAAGGACTCCTTCCAGCTGAAGAAAGGAAGAGTAATACCCCTTTTGGTCAAAGAACAAGAAGTGGCCACCTTCATTGACGACCAATTGAAGAAAGGGTACATCAGGTCCTCAAAGTCCCCCCAGACATCACTGGTATTTTTTGTACCCAAGAAGGACAGAAGGAAAAGGATGGTATAAGATTATCAGTACCTTAATGAGCATACTATCCAAAACAATTACCCATTACTGTTAATCTCCCAACTCATCAATAAATTACAAGGAAGGAAGCTCTTCATGAAGATTGATCTAAGATGGGGATACAACAATGTCCATATAAAGGAAAGAGACAAATGGAAAGCTGTCTTTGTCTGTTTCAAAGGATTGTATGAACCATTGGTGATGTATTTTGGTCTGATGAACTCCCCATCCACATTCCAAGCAATGATGAATGAAATCTTTGCTGACATGGATAACATAGTAGTGGTATACATTGATGATCTGCTGATCTTCATAAAAACCACAAATCAAGAAGAGCATGACAAAATTGTACAGAAGGTCCTAGAAAGGTTAGAAGAAAATGACCTTTTGCCAAACCAGAGAAGTGCACCTTTGGTGTAACAGAAGTAAATTTCCTTGGAATGGTAGTAGGACAAGACAGGATCAAGATGGAAGAGGAAAAGGTCAATGCCATCTTAGATTGGCCCATCCCAAAAAGCACTTGTCAAGTCTGTGAAGCGAACCTAACACTTCTGACTTCTGAGTACAAGGGACCTTAACTTGGAGCAAGGGAGAGATGAGAGGGGACTGGGGTACACCGTGTGAGGGCTCTCCCTTGTATAGCGAGTGAGGGGAAGGACTGAGTGAGCTACTTGGCAGCTTATCTGCTTGTTAGGCAAAAGTTCCAAGTGAACAAGACTTGGGTTACCAGCCAAGTTCCTCGGGTTTATATATGCATAGAGTGAGGCTGTACATGGCTGTGTAACTACCCTAATCGAGGCACTGCTTATCTGGGCTGTGCATGAGAAGCGATAAGTACATCAGAAAGTCTATCAGAAAGGATAGCCAAGATAACGGAGATTGATAAGGCATGTGTAACATGAGGCATAGAATGGAAGAAGTGGAAATAAACGTGAGAGCATAATGGGCAGTGCTGACCAATGTAGTTAGACAAGATCTGTATCTTAGATCAGATCTTGCCACATGTCAGCGAGTGTGAAAGGAAAGAGAAAGAGTCTGAGAAAAGGAGAAAACTTCTAAGTCCCTTCAGATAAGATCATCCCACAATCGTGCGGTATCTGATAAGATTCCGGAGATTGCCGAGATAAGATAAGATCATCAATAGGGGTTAAAGATAAGAGAAATCATAATGGGTGAGGTGTTGCATCTATGCCGATCTTCGCCATTGCTTCTAAGTCTAAAATGTGGAAATAGCGAGCCGTTACAGTCTGTGCCTTCCTCAGATTGGCCAACTTCTATCAAAGATTTATAGAAGATTTTGCACAGGTTGTGAGACCATTGAATGACCAAACAAAGAATGATATGGTCTTCAACTGGTCTGAAAAGGAGCAAAAAGCTTTTGACAAGCTGAAACAGAAGTTCATCATGGCACCAGTGTTGGCATTTCCAAACCAAGAAAAGGAATACCATTTGGAAACTAACACATCTGACTTCACCACAGGGGCAATCCTATCCATAAAAACAGAAGGTGACAAATTCAAACCAGTCATATATCTCTCTCACTCCATAAGCCCTGAAGAACAGAATTACTCTGTGTTCAATAAAGAAATGCTCAGTGTCATAAGAGCATTAGAAGAATGGCGTCACCACCTAGAAGTGGTCAAGTACACCTTTGAAATCTGGAACAACCATACTAACCTCTAATAGTTCATGCAGAAATAGAACCTTTCAAGAAGACAAGCGTGATAGTCACAATTCCTTACCAGATTTGATTACCTATGGGTCCATAAGACAGGATCCCAGATGGGAAAGGCAAACACCTTATCAAGAAGAGAAGATCATGCTGTTGGGAAGGAAGATGACAACAAAGACCAACTCATGATAACCCTGGACAAAATCCACTCAATGTGTATAACGGATTCGATCTGGAATCACACGCTCATGCTCAAAGAAACAGAAGTACAAAAGATAGAAGAAAGCAGAGCAGAGCTAAATGAAGAAGGATTATTTCAACTAGAAGGATGAATATTCATCACACTAGAAGAACAGATGGAACTCCTACACCTCCATCACAATACCCCAGTAGCAGGACACTCTGGGAACAAGAAGATGATTGAATTGGTCAAATGCCACTATTTCTGGCCTAGAATGACCAAAGACATCAAAGACTACATGGCTAGATGCCACACTTGTCAAAAGATGAAGACAGGGAACCAGCTGCCAGCTGGCAAGCTCCAACCACTCAAATTGGCCCATATGCTATGGGAAGACATATCTGCCAACTTCATCACAGACCTTCCAGTTTCATTGCAATATGATTCTATCCTCATGGTCATGGACCAATTCTCCAAAGAAGTGGAGTTCATTCCTTGTAAGAAGGAGATCACAGCCCTCCAAACTGCACAGCTGTATCTCACCCATGTTTGGACAAACCATGACATACCCAGAAGTATTGTATCAGATTACAGACTACAGTTCGCCATATAGATTATGAAGGATCTATATGCACACCTCAGGATCAAACCCTACCTCTCCACTACTGCACACCCACAGACAGATGGGTAAACAGAAAGGATCAATCGAGATCTACAATAATATCTCTGTCTTTTCATTTGTGATCACCAAGAAGATTGGGCTGACTGGCTACCTATCACTCAGTTCAGCTACAACACAAAGAAGTAGACTTCTACTCAGAAGACCCCTTTTGAAGCAACCAGAACCTACACCCCACACATGGGAATAGAACCTGGCACTTCAAAAGCCTCTGCCACCAATGAGCTGACTCACAAAATAGAAGAAACCCTTATGGAAACATCTGCAAACCTAAAGAAAGTGCAGGATCATATGAAGATCTATGCGGATAAACATATGTAGAAGTGAAGCACAGAATACAAGATTGGAGATCAAGTGCTCCTGGCAACCAAACCCCTCTGACTCACATGGCAGTTGAAGAAGCTTTCCAAGAAGTGGCTCAGACCCTTTGAAGTGGACAACCAACTCACTTAGTTGTACACTGAACGTCAGCCTCTATATCCTAAAGAGAAGGGGGAATGCGTAGCATAAGGGAGATGAAGGAGGTTCCTCCTAAGAGAAGGGTGTGCTTGCGATCAAGGGTGAAGGACTTCATCATATCACGGTTGATGTTTATATCAAACCAGACAAGGGTAGAGCTTCAGATGCTTCAGAGTCATTGTCATAAAGATCAAGTTAACAAAGCTGGGGAGCTTTGCTGACTGGATCCCTACCATTAAATACTATCTACTACAGGGCATGGACCACATGACATCACTACATGGGGTGGGAGCATGGATCAACATGCGTCATACATAAGGTGGACTAGAGTGTTCTATGATGTCAATAAGTAGCAGTGAGGTAAAGATAAGGAAACATGTCATGGTCCAGACTGTGACGTCATTGATAGCATAAATAGAAATGAACCATGAACTCACAGTGAGGCATCTAGCCAAACATGAGGTGAAGGTGTAGATGACAGGTGTGAAACACAGGAAGACAAGGGTCTAGGCTGGTTTCGCAACACCCTTCTCCATTATAGAAGTCATTGGCCATAATGCTGTAAAACTATGTCTTCAATGCTTGATGCACATTCACCCTACTGTCAAGGTCTCAAGAGTCAAACCCCACAAGGAGTGACTTGAGAGATAACCAATTAAGGAACCAGGACCAGTTCATGTGACAGAAGACTATGAAGAAGAATTTGAAGTTGATTTCATAGTTGATGCTAGATGTCACTGAAATGGTAGGAATACCTCATACACTAGGCAGGATATAGAGAAGAAGGCCACACTTGGGAGCCTTGAAAAAACCTGGCTTATGTCCAAGATGCCCTGACCCATTTCCACAAAAAGAATTGCTACCTTGATACATGTGAAACATTCTATGAAACACCCATACTCTTTAACCCATATGAAGTCTGCTGCAGGGCAGTATCTTTTGAAGTCCTGCTTAATCTGGAATCTCAAGCACAGAAGGGGTATGGTGTAACAGCTCATTACTTCCATGCTTCAGACTTGGAAGTAATGGCAAAGACAGGAGTCCTGGGACAGCCATACCCATTATGATCTTTCCTTTTTTGGTTTCCATAAACCCCTATTGATGATCTTATCTTATCTTGGCAATCTCTGGTATCTTATCAGATATCGCATGATTGCAAGAAGGATCTTATCTGAAGGGACTTAGAAGTTTCTCCTCTCTCTCTCTCTCTCTCTTCTTTCTTTTCTCACACTTGCTGACATATAGCAGATCTGATCTAAGATACAGATCTCATCTAACCATATTGGTCAGCACTGCCCAATTATATTCTCACACTTATTTCTGTCCCTTCCATTCTATGCCTCATGTCTTACATGCTTTATTAATCACCATTATCTCAGCTATATATACTTTCTGATGGACCTTTCTGATGTACTTATCACTTCTCACACACAGCCCAGATAAGCTAGTGCCTTGATTAGGGTAGTTACACAGCCATGTACAGCCATGACCTATACATATATAAACCCAAGGAACTCAGCTGGAAACCTCAGTCTTGTTCACCTTGGAACTTTTGTCTAACAAGTGGATAAGCAGCCAGGTAGTTCACTCAGTCCATTCCCCCTCACTTGCTATCTAAGGGAGAGCCCTAACCCAGTACACCTCAGTTCATCTCATCATCTCCCTTACTCTATGTCAAAGGTTCTTGCTAAGAAGAGTTACATCGCTTCACTAGTGGTGCCCAAGGATGTGACACTTATCACGAGGAAATTGTCTAGATCATGGGACCTTGCATTGTCATGTGATGAGTCATGTCATTAGTCACATGACCTGGCTTATGTCAATCAGAAGAGGAAAAACATCTAAGTCCAGAGGACTTTTATAGATTTGTAACATTGACTATATATATTGCTGGTAGTGTGGCTATACAAGCTTTACAATAATATATATGTGGAAATGTAAAAGTGGTGCCATCAAGGCTGTGGCATATGATATCATAGATAAGCATAGATAAGTATAGCTAAGATAGTAAGAATAGAAAAGAAGAGAAGTATACATATAGCTGCAACAGCTTACATATTACTTCTATGCTTCAGACTTAGAAGCTATGGCAAGGACTGGCATAGATGCACAGCCATGCCTGTTATGATTTCCTTTTTCCTTCCTCTTTTACCCCTATTGATGATCTTATCTTATCTTGGCAATCTCCGGTATCTTATCAGATATTATATGATAGCAGGAGGATCTTATCTGAAGAGACTTAGAAGTTTTCTTCTCTTTCTCAGACTCTTTCTCTTTTCCTTTCATACTCACTGACATATGGCAGATTCAATCTAAGATACAGATCTCATCTAACTATATTGGTCAGCACTGCCCAATTATGATCTCATATTTATTTCTGTCTCTTCCATTCCATGCCTCATGTAACACATTCTTTATTAATCTTAGCTATCTCAGCTATCTCGGCTATGCTTTATGATGGACTATTCTGATGTACCCATTACTTCTCACACACAGCCTAGATAAGCTAGTGTCTTGATTAGGGTAGTCACATTCTATGCATATATAAACCCAAGGAACTCAGCTGGAAACCCCAGTCTTGTTCACTTGGAACTTTCATCTAACAAGTGGATAAACAGCCAAGTAGCTCACTCAGTCTCTCCTCACTCACTATCTAAGGGAGAGCCCTCACACAGTGTACCCCAGTCCACTCCCTGTCTATCTCCCTTGCTCTACATTGAAGGTCTGTGCTCTCAGAAGTTAAAAGAGTTAGGTTTGCTTCAATAGCCATAAGATGAAGATGAAAGAAGTGAGACTGTCCATTGTGAAACATAGAAGTGCAGCAGTGCTGACCAATATGGATAGATGAGATCTGTATCTTAGATTAAATCTTGCTAATGTCAGTGAGTGTGAAGGAAAGAGAAAAAAAGAAGAGAAAAGTATAAGTCCCTTCAGATAAGATCATGTCCCATAATTGTGTGATATTTGATAAGATACCAG
>JBBPTS010000372.1:0-10819 GCA_038094235.1 Fistulinella staudtii
AGTATTTACCATATGAGGCCTTACACTGCCTCATCAGAAGATGTATATAAAGTAGCAGGGGCTAGCGGTAGATGCCCCTCAGTCTTGTTAACTTGGATCTCACACCTAACCAGTGTGCTCTACCAGTGGGACTCCTGGCAGTAGCTAAGTGGAGTTGCTTACTCAACCACTTCCCTCTTTATCGGTGCACATATCCTGTCACCATCACTTGCCCTTTGCCCTTACAGAAGATAGGGTTGACAAGGTTCTGAAGTACAAAGAGGAACTCTGAAGGCAATCCTTATTGCACCCTTTGAAGATACAGATAAGATTGCCATCTTATCTCCTCCTTTTGACAAGTTGAGGACGACGTCGGTTACACATAGAAATTCTCTGTGCAGATGTGAAGACTATTCCTGATTATGTGAGTATCTCTATGACATAATGCTGACATTGGTATTTTATTCAATGTCTGCTAGATTCTCCATGGCCATTTGGTTACACCACTTAAAAACATACAAGGGGTGAAGCTCTTTGTCAGTGTCTTTTATGATACAAATTAATCTCTTCTCTAATGCTGTGTCTAGGCACTCTTTGATAGCAGTCACTCGGAAAATCTATTGGGTATGCTGTTATAATCTTGTTACCCCATCTATGATATGTATCCTTTGACAACAGATCTCAGGTTGCGGTGGGGAGATGAACCAAACCACTATAGTAGAGTGTGGAAACTCGGCCGTGACCATTTGTTTAAGGGTAAGATGACTTTCTGATTGCTCAGCATAACAACTTGATCACCAAATTCTATCTTGTAGTTATCGTGCACGTTATTGTAAGATTTCGTAAGCTTTTCAAAGTTTTGGATCCAACCTTGAAGTATCTCTGAATCATATACATTTTACTAGTGGGATTGTACAGGAAAGTTTGCAGGGCGCACTCCAAGCACAATATGGTCATGCAATATGAATCATCTGAGGCCGAGATCGATGAGACCAAAGGATTGAGTGTCCGTTTCACCTTATGGAATGCCGTGTTTACAGTTAATGCAATGACTGTCGTTAGGTTATTAGTCTGTCTGCTTGTAGAGATAGCCAGCTCGCACACGATCATGGGGATTTCACATTCACGAAGGTGAAATAGTTTGAATCGCCTGAAATCGGAGCCATTGATCAGATTGTGTCTCATTTCCAGTGTTTCTTGGCGGCGGCGGGGACAAAGCCCGATATGGATTGGACAGAGCTCCATGATGCTATCAAAGGGTTCGGTTTGGGATCCTACTATCATATTCTTGGACTGATACGATTGAGTCCACCATCAGTCAACTCAGTTTAAACATTCTGAGACCCTACTACGAAGCGTCCCATAAACTTTGCTTGCAAGAGCCAAGAGTAGCTGTTCCTAACTCTTATCGTCGCATTTACCTTGCTTACAAAGACCTAGTATTCTACCAGTTCCCACACTGTATGTGCCCAATGCCTCTCTGAGCTTTCGTTGCTCATATCATCTACAGGATCTGACCAAACTAGTAGAGTTTTGACTGCGCAAATGCGTTCCTCATCTATTTATCTGATTTCATGATAGTCATGATGTACTGCAGCGTCTGGCATATACATATGTACATGTTGTTGATTTCTAGAACGCGAAAACTGATTAACCTTCGATCTATTTTGAACACTGTGATGAATCACTTTTATGTTGTGGTCCACGAACATGATTGGAGATTCCTGACCATTCCGAGCCTATGGCTTCGATATTGGAGGAATCGCATCAATTCCATAAGCGAATGTACCCCGGTGCTCAGTATCGCGAGCTCATACTCATGATGAACCCAGTGGCAGAAACTTGATATTTGAGGATACTACAGCTTTCCTGGTGGTATTTGGCTCAGTCCCTGAGGTTCAGATGGAACGCATCAATCCATCCACTAGTACGCCCAGCGCAACTTATCAATTCTGTATACGTGACAAGGGAAGCGTCATGTACCTGTGAGGATGAACGCGGAGCTGAGTGGCAAGTATAAGAAGGGATATTACACTATTGCCCTTGATAAAATTTCGTGTCCAATGTCCCGAAGCGTTGATGCTTGCCTGTTTGCCAGTGGTCACGTGTATATAGAAAGATATGAGCAGGTCATTCAACGTTTCTTACCGCATGCAGGATGCAGAGCGACGACGTGATATGGTCTGTAATCAATGCACAATTTTGTTCGTACAAAGTAAAGTCCGTTCTTTTCCGAATCACATCCCCATGGACGGTGCCTGACCCTTGCGCTCCTCTAGAACCACGACGCAAAACTTTTGTCGCAACGAATACAACGTCACCGGTTTTTGTAGCAGGCAATCATGTCCACTCGCAAACTCGCGATACGCAACCGTACGTGAGCACGAAGGTGTGTGGTCTGGCCCCGGTTTGTTTCGTGCTTCATCGTTTGTGTTCGTGCCGTGTTTAATGTCTAGGTCTACTGTACCTCTACGTCAAGACGATCGAACGTGCCCATATGCCAGCCAAGCTGTGGGAGAAGATCCCCCTTTCCAAAAATTATTCGAAAGCGCTCGAACAGGTAGGTGAGCCCTTCCCCTTGGTAATTCAGCTGCCGATGGTACCCCAGATCGACAAAGAACTCATGTATTGGCCAAATTTCACGATCCACAAATGCAAGCAACGTGTTACCAAAATCACTCAATACCTGATCAAAATGAGACGCATCAAGCTGCGGCAAGAGTGCGTTGGTTGACGCGCATGGTAGAGCTGACGGTTGATGGTGTATCGTTGCAGGCCAAAGCTGGTGGGCGTGAAGAAAAAATTGGATCGCAGAGAAGCCACGCGGGAACGTAAAGCCCTTTCTGCCGCTCATCTGGAGAAATCGATCGAAAAGGAGCTCATCGAGCGACTGAAATCAAAAGCGTACGGTGACACACCGCTCAACGTGAACGAGAGCGTATGGCAGGCAATTCTAGATCGAGAAAAGGGCGGGAAAGAAATGGAAGTGGAAGGGGAGGGAGGATTGGGTATGGAAGACGACGAGACAGACGGGGAGGATGACGAAGAGGAGTTGGAGGAGGAGCTTGAAGGCGAGTTTGTCAGCGACGTCAGTGGAGATGAGGCCGGGTTGAGCGACTTGAGCGACCTGGAGGATATAGTGGTGAGTGTTGGTGGCAACCTGTTTTCGTCCCGTTCCTGATCGTGTCGTAGGACGAGGGGTCATCCGAGGACGAGAGCGAGGGCTCGGATGGAGACATTACAAAAGGCTCGCGCTCGGGATCAAGAGTGGTATTGGGCAAGCGCAAAGCAAAACTACCAACAAAAGCACCTCCTCGGAAAAAGATGGAGAAGCCAAGACGTGCGTTTTTCTACGTTTCTTTGTATTTCTTGCCACGCTGAACTCCATCACAGAAGGGCCGAGGGTGGAGGTCGAGTACGAGCAGGAGCAGGAGCTAGAGAGCATACCTATCACTCGATCTTCACTTTCAAATTGGTAATCTCATCTCTGAGTGACCGCAAGGTTTTTCCCTTGGCTCGAGTGATAGCTACTGCCGTGGCAGAGTAAGCTCGTTCGGAACCGCTACCAGGTAAGTAGACAAGCAACCACTCAGTGGTTCCGAGTCTACTTCATTGGCTTGATTCCGACGCTTTGCAATCGTCTTTACAATGAAGAACGTTCCGTAATCATTCTGTCCACAAGTCCAGGGCTGGCCAGAGTTTCAGTATGGGCTCGGTGGTGCACTTGCAAATTCAATGCAGCTCAATGCCTTGCTCGCAAGGGACAGTGACCACTTCTCAGCCCACTCACTCCGTAAATCACACCGCCCCAATTCCTGCGATGTCAGACAGATAAAACCTCGTAGGATGACAGAAAAACAAGTGATGAGGTTGTCATCTATATAACAAAGCAGTGCTACCATCCAAATATCATGTCTGTGACTTGCCCGATCATACCCTTGACGGGGCTGGGACCTTGGGACGGCACCGTCGACATGGGAGCTATCTTTTGGGCAGGAGAGGCGGCTGCTGGCGCGCGTCCTTTACGAAACGCGGCGACGGACGGTGCGAGCTTGATTGGCGTACCTACCGTGGCAGGAGAGGGGCCGTCGACAGCCATGGCACTCGACTGTGCGTGGCTTTGAGAGGATGCCATTGACGTGGCAAACTCGGGCGTACGCAGCGAGGATCCCAGATCCGCTGCCACCGAATCCTAAGGACACGCGAGTCAGACCTTGTAATCCGTAAAACCAAAGGAAAAGCGGCATACGGCCCACTTGACACCAATCATCCAGGAACCACCCAAGACTTCCCCATTTCTGCGTACGACCCGCGCTGCTTCGCCAGGATCCTTGAACCCGATTCTAAAACAGTTGACGATGTCCGCGTTGGGCTCCGGTTCTGTGGCTGCACCGAGCGACTTGAAGTACTCGACGGTCACGGAATACTTGTCAGGGGGGTATCCGAACACGATCACATGGGTGATTGAGGTCGTGGTGGGTGTGTCAGTGCGTGGTGGGCGGACTGATGATGCAAATGAAGGGCTATCTAGAGAAAACGCCTGGCAAGTGTGCATGTTAATATCCGCTCATAAAAGGCGTGACGACCTGGAACACACTCTTGGCGATACCCTTTCCGAGGCACCAAACGGCGACTCCTGAAACACGTCATGTATGGAAGTTGTGGGTGGTGCATCCATGTCTGCAAAGGCCTGCCGTTGCCTGCCGGACCAAATGATCAGTTAGGGTCGCCAGGGAAAGGACCTAGACGCACGTGGAAGAGCTCTCAAACATGGAATCAGCACCAAAGTGGGACGCACCCCCACGAGAGAGGGCAAGGTTCATTTTCGCTTTCGTCTGCACGACAGGTATCTCGTCGGTATTCTGAGCATTTTGGGGTGCATGTACATTGTGTTGTTGGGAAGACTGGGTGACATGTTGGACGAGGAATTCGAATAGGGCAGTCGGGACTGACCATCATGTAACCTGGTTGGTAGTGGGTTCTCGACTGGCCGAACGCGTCTGTCAGCGACGAGCCGAGAGCGGAATGAGACTGGGTGCTTGAACTGGCCCAAGGATTTGAGCTTTGAGCATGGGCGACGTTGGAGCTCATCGACATTGTGGTCGCGCACAAAGGACCGTTGTCTTTTCACACGGGTATTCCAATGGAACCGGTTCAGGCCATTCACTGGATGCTCACGCAGTCTCACAATACGCATTCAAAACTGATACATGATCGTTTGGATCCTTCCCTTATTCCCTTCAATCCTATTCGTACACTGGAGTGATCGTCAACAGACGCTAGTGCACCACGCCCGAGAACGGCTTGCCTAGGGTCCGATGTCCAGCCCAACAGTTCAATGTTTGGACTGCCAGAAGAGTGGTTTTGCCTTGGACGCCACTGCGGGATGATATGGCAGAGGGCCATGATTCATCGCAGCTGCTGGGGCATACGTTGCGCAACTGGTCGCGACAACGCATCCCCCGCATGCAAGAAATGCAGAGATGATGGCAGCGGCAGTTTCAGTCCACACAGACATGGTGGATAAGATTTAGGGACTCGTTACACCACGGGGAAATGGCCCCTGCCATGGAAGGAATTGAAACAACGGGAGAAGTAGTAAGGATGGAGCACCCGGACATGTTTCCCACACATTCATGTCTACAGCCATGAGCACCCAGCTGGCGTATACATTTCTATCTGCTCAAAGGGCGCGTTGGTGGATAACGCCACCACCGTCGACGCGGGCTTTTAGAGCGAGCGCAGCACGCCATGACTTTCATTTCGATACCCACCACTTTGTGCAGCGGTTGGAGCGGGAGGGACTGAACCGACAACAAGCCGAGGGGATCATGTCGGCCATGGCCGAGGTCATCGACGAGAGTATACGGAATATGACGAGCAACATGGTGACCAAGGCCGACCAAGAAAAGGTCTGTCGAGTCGGTCGTGGCTCCGGACGGAGATTGACCAACGGATGCAGCACCAATATACCCAGCAAGTCGACTTTGCACAGTTGAAATCGGAGCTGCAGTTGATAGAAAAGAATGACCTGGCGATGATCAAGGCAGAGAGCGATCGATTGCAGACTGACATGGAGAAGCTCAAGCAGCGACTCCGGGAGGAAATCACGCGGACGCAGGCGGGTGTGCGGCTGGATCTGAACCTCGAGAAAGGACGGATGAGGGATGAGAGCACTGGACAGGAACTCAAGATCAAGGAGGTGGACACGAGGATTGAGCAGGAGATTGCGAATCTGCGGACCATGATCCAGGCATCCAAGGTATGGGTTTGTAGTACCCTGGACAGATATGCGCTGACGACGAGCCTGTCTTAGGCGACGACGCTGCAGTACTTGGTCGGGTTCGGTGCGTGTGGCACTCTCATGGGTGGACAAGGACTAACTCGGTGACAAGTGACGGGCTGTTCTGCGCTGTTGATGGCATACTTGCGATTCAGGATGTAAGCAAGAAATGTCTACAGGGGGTACAACTCTACACGATAAATAGCATTGGGACGGTTCTATGATGGTATCAGAGGCGTCATCAATCGTCCAAAGGCGGCATGTCATCGCTTTTGACATTGTGTCCGAGGGCGATCTGTTTAAAGGATGCGTAGGCCCGGTCCAGGTCGTCGTTGACGATGACGTAGTCGCAAATGTGAGGTTGTCGTGCGTATTCGATCTCTGCGAGTGCGGTGGCGAGACGTCTCTGGATGGCTTCCTCGGCGTCCGTGCCCCGTCCACGGAGTCGGCTGCGGAGGGTGCTCATGTTGGGGGGAGAGATGAAGAGGCATACGGGATTCAGATCGGTCTGCTTGACTTGGCGGACGCCCTAAAGGGGGTGAGCGAGACCGGGTGAGGGGGCGGAGGGATATACCTGGGCGTCAATGTCCAGAATGCAGCGTTTGCCAGAATCGCGAACGGCGGCGATGGCTTGCCTTGAGGTACCATAATAGTTTTTTGAGAACTGGGCGTGCTCGATGAAGACGTTGTCTTGGAGGAGGGTCTTGAAGGTATCGGGATGGACAAAGTGATATTCCTTTCCGTTGGTTTCTCCCGGACGAGGGGGTCGTGTCGTGTCTGGGGTGGGGTGTAGGTGAGTACGGGGTGAGAGTAAGTTGACATACGGGATACACTGAAACCAAACGCATCTGGCAGGTCGGTCAAGAGACGGGCGAGGAGGGTCCCCTTTCCGACTCCAGACGGCCCAAACACGATCAGTGGACGGTTCATTGAGGAAAAATGTCACACGGGCGTGACAACGACGATCCCATCCAAGATCACGTGATACTACACTCCTCGTCCCCCCTTGCATCGATCCGTCGACCGTCTTTTTTTTTTTTTTTGCTCACCGTCGCGATGGGTGCCGTCTGTTGTCGTCCCCCAGTGAGTGAATGTTGTTCTCCCCGGTTCATCTCTCATCTTTTTTTTTTTACAGCCAGTCGACTTTGAAGGCGACGTCAATCTCTTTCACTTTATCCTCTTGCGATGTGTCGGCAAGGGCGCCTTTGGAAAGGTCCCGCCTCTCCTCTTTATCCCGCTCCCCGCTCACCGTGCACCTTCAGGTCCGCATGGTACAGCACAAGCAGACCCGCGAACTCTACGCCCTCAAGTATATTAACAAGCCCAAATGCGTAAAGATGAAGGCCGTTGCCAACATTATACAAGAACGTCGTCTTCTCGAAGAAGTCTGTCTCTCCCTTGACCCCCCGCCCCCTTTACCCATCCTCTCTGCAGATCGACCATCCCTTTGTTGTCAACCTTCGATATGCTTTCCAAGACGACGAAAACTGTTTCTTCGTCCTCGATCTTATGCTTGGCGGCGATTTACGTTGTTCGTATCCCCTCTTCGGTTCCCATGACCCCTTTTGCTTATCCTTTCTTCAGTCCATCTCGACCGTCTGACCACCCTCCCTGAAGACACCGTTCGATTCTACGTGGCAGAGATATCCTCCGCCCTCGTCTTCCTCCATGAGAACCGCATCATGCATCGGTCCGTCCCCCCCTTTTATGTGTATGCCACCCTCATACTCTCTCCAGCGACCTCAAGCCGGACAACATCCTTCTCGATGAACGTGGCCATGCCCATCTCACCGACTTCAACATCGCTGTCCATTACTCAGAACGTCGCTTACTAACCGGTGTTGCGGGGAGCATGGCCTACATGGCACCCGAGATTCTCACAAAACGTGGCTACAGTTACCACATCGACTGGTGGTCTCTCGGTGTTTGCGCCTACGAACTCCTCTTTGGTCGTCGCCCGTTTAGAGGAAAAACGAACAGCGACCTCACCCACGCCATTTCAAAGGACAATCTCAGATTCCCCGAAGATGCTGACAAAAAGTGCAGTCGCGCTGGCATGCAGGCACTCAAGGGCGTGAGTATCTCCATCCCCCTTTTGTCCGCACCGCTCACACTCCAACAGTTCCTTGAGCGGGATCCAACCAAACGTTTGGCGTGTAAATCCGAGGAGGGTTTTGATGAAATCCGACAACACCCCTGGTTCCAACCCATCGACTGGTCCGCTCTGGAAACCAAGGAGCTTCCCCCTCCTTTTACACCCGACGTGCGTATCCCATCAACCCTGCCTATTTTTAGTCCGTATCCTTACCGTTGCCACCCGTTTCGCAGTCCAAAAAGGCCAATTTCGACGCTTCACATGAACTGGAAGAGCTCTTGCTCGAAGACAACCCGCTCAAGGCCAAGCAACGCAAGGCCCGTGATCTCAATACACTGAGCGCCGAAATGCGGCAAATGGAGGAACAGTGCGCCCTCGTCCCTCCCTTTTTGCCTTGATCTCATGCTGTCTGTTTTCAGATTCACTTCATATGATTTCAAAAAGATGAAGCGTCGGTCGTATTATCCTCATAACCAACTGGTGTCGTCTACCACAGCCACCACGTCCTTGGTCGCCTCGAGACCGGTCACACCCATGACTTCGGATCAACACGCACTGGATATCGGTCCTGCGGTGCACGTGTCTTCCGATGTGGACAGTCCTCTCCCGTTGGATGGTGCTGGGCTCTCCGAGAAGGCCTACTCATGATCGTGCGACAACCCGGACACACCAAGGGGTGATTGGGTGGAGCTTGTGGCAATCAACCCCCGAAGGCGGCAATCTATTGCACATCTCACTTGCGACAGAAATAATCTAGCCCATCCCTTGATGGGTGTCTCCACGCCTCGCCCACTAGCACCCCAATATGGATATCCTATCTAACTCTCCTTACCTATGGCACACCTCTGCTCACGCTGCAATACCTCTTGGATACCACGGCACTTGTGCTGACATTTTTGTCTATTAATCCCTTGTCTCGGCCTTGTTCTGTGCTTTACGTTTCTTTCAGGTTGGTCGTCGAGCCGTTTAGTCTCGCCTCGTTCGCTCGAGCTCACCACTTTCTGTTGGTATCATTGGGTAGTTTGGTCAGGGATATATGTCGCTGATCTTGTACGCGTTGGTCGAACTTTTGGACTGCTCACATCTTACGAGTTACATTGTCCACGAGAACGTAATTTGAAAACCAAACTGTCTACTCGACGTGTGCTAGTGAAACAGTTGGGCTATTCTCTCTGCTGCATCCTGCACGTCTGCTGAAAAAATGTGTGGCAACACCCACCATCCATGGGGGCGTTCGTCGTACTCGACGAGTTCGACGGGCCGGTTCAGAGCAGCCAGACGCCTTTGCACTTCACGGGAGCCATCAATCAACTGGTCACCAGAGCCGACGAGGATCAGCGTCCTCGGCCAATCCGACGTAAAGGGGACAAACGCCCCGGACACGAGTGGATCGGTGAGTGCCACGCCTGAATCACCGACATACAGCTTGCCCGCGCCCATGGACATGGACAGATCGAGGATGTCGGCGTCGGCCTGCGCCTTGGCATACGCGCTCAGATGGTCGATCGACTTGATCGCGACGGGTGCGATGGGGACGACGGCACGGGGGACCGGTCTACCCGATTGCAAGACGAGATGCGTGAGCACGATGGCTGGCCATGCGGTGGGTCAGTTGTGGGCCCACCTGTCTTCCGGACGAGAGACGTCGAGGGGGGACGTACCGTGGTTACCACCCGCGCTGTCGCCTGCAATGATCATCTTGGACGCATCGTACCCCTTGGCGAGGACGTGGTCGTACGCGGCAACCAAGTCTTGGAGTGCCGCGGGAAAGGTGTTTTCGGGGACCGTGGCGAGACGGTAGCTGGGCGCGACGAGGATGCACTTGGACGGGGCGGACGCGGACGCGGTGCGGAGGAGGTGGACGTAGAGTTGGACAAAGGGGTCATAGTGAGCGGGGTGGCCGACAACGTCGCCCCCACCGTGGATGAAGAAGATGACGCGGGTGTCCTTTTCCGCGTCCTCTGTCTTGTCACCACGGAGGGCGTAGAAAAAGAGGGGGACGCGCTCGGGGGTTTTGAGCGCCCCGCTGGCCTCGAGGAGTGGATGTGGGCGCGGGCAAGGAGAGGCGATCTCGACGGTTATGGTGACGTCCGTCGGGATGCCCGCCGGATCAGGTGCGCGTGCACGCTCGGAGACAGATTGGGCGGTGCCCAGAGGGGATGGGCCACCGTTGAACATGGCGCGCAGAGCTGGCAACGCGTTTCGTTGGTCATCGGTGAGCGGCATCGGACGAGGTGATAATCAGGATGGATGGATCCCGTTGGCGTTTATATACATCCGTGTATTAACAGCAGAGTGCACTGCCGCGCGGGTGGACGGGGCGATGGATGATTGCAAACGCGATCAAGACGGCTGTGTGGAGGTCAATAAAAAGGCTCTCCCATTGTACGTAGTCGTCGACTGGCGAGTGAGACAATAGCACTGATGAAACTTTATAAACATCTCCTTGCAGTATATTCTAG
>JBBPTS010000373.1:0-18077 GCA_038094235.1 Fistulinella staudtii
CGAGCAGGGCCTTATCTAGGCTGTGCGTGAGAAGCGATAAGTACATCAGAAAGTCCATCAGAAAACATAGCCGAGATAGCGGTAATGAAAAGGGCATGTGTTACATGAGGCATAGGAATGGAAGAGAGCGGAGATGAACGTGGGAACATAATGAGGCGATGCTGACCAATAAGGTGAGATGAGATCTGTATCTTAGATCGGATCTACCTATGTCAGCGAAGGCGTGGGAAAGAGAGAGAGAAAAAGAGAAAGTGACTAAGTCCTTGCCATCGCGCGATTATCTGATAAGATACCGCGGATTGCCGAGATAAGATAAGATAAGCTGTCAAAGCTGTAGAGGCTTGGGTTGTGCATCGATGCCTGTCCTTGCCATCGCTTCTAGGTCTGAAGCATGAAAGTAACGAGCCGTTACAGCGACGGGGTGCCAATGTTCTTCCTTTTTCATTTCTAAGATTGCCCCTGTGGCAAAATCTGACACATCTGTTTGTAGTCTATACTCAGTGTTGTCATCTGGGAATGCTAGAACAGGTGCTGTGGAAAACGCTTTTTTGAACCTGTCAAAGGCGCTTTGCTCTTCTGACTGCCACTGGAAGGGCAGGTCCTTCTTCATTAGGCAAGTAAGGGGTTTCGCGATGGTTGCGTAGTCCTTGATGAATTGGTGATAGAAGTTGGCTAAGCCGAGGAAGCTCCATATGTCATGGAGGTTCCTGGGTTTTGGCTATTCTTGGAATGCTTCCACCTTTTCGTCATCCATCTTGATTCTATCTTTTCCCACTGTCATTCCGAGGAATTTTACTTCATCCACAGAGAACATGCATTTTTCCAGCTTTGCAAAGAGGTCGTTCTCTTCTAGCCTTTTTAGGACTTCTTTCACAATCTGGTCATGCTCCTCCTGGGAATCCGTTTTTGTGAATATGAGGAGGTCATTGATGTAGACAACTACCACATCTTCTAGATCTGTGAAGATTTCATTCATCATCGCTTGGAAGGTGGAAGGAGAGTTGCAGAGGCCAAAGTACATGACTAAGGGTTTATAGGCTCCTCTGAAACAGACAAAAGCAGCCTTCCATTCGTCACCTTCTTTGATGCGAACGTTATTATAACCCCATCTTAGGTCAATCTTTGTGAATTTCCTTGCTCCTTTGAGCTTGTCCACGAGTTGTGAGATAAGAGGAAGGGGATAATTATTGCAAACCGTGTGTTCGTTTAGATAATGGTAATCCTGTACCATGCGTTTTCATCCATCCTTCTTTGGGACGAAGAAGACCAGTGAGGTTTGGGGGGATTTTGAGGGGCAGATGTACCCCTTTCATAATTGTTCGTCTATAAATGCCGAGACTTCTTCTTGTTCTTTAGGTCCCAAAGGGATCAGTTTCCCTTTCTTAGGGGTGAAGGTCTCTTTGAGATTGATAGCATGATCCCAGGGTTTTCTTATTGGCATTCTCTCAGAGTCTTTCTCTTCAAACACCTTTAACCATTTGTGGAAGTGTACTGGCACCAGTTGTGTAGGTCGTTTCTTTTCTTCTTTGGGCTTTTCTATTGCCGCTCTTATGTGATAAGCTGTCTAGGCATTATCTTGTTCTTTCTTATCACACGCCATCAAGAATTTGGTTCGATCCTGGAGTATGTGACAGGAGTGGGGACAACGGGTGAACTTTAGTTGCCCAGATCTCCAGTCAATCTCTGGGTTGTGTTTCTTCAGCCAGTTATACCCTATTACCAGGGGAAACGTGGCGATGTCCGTTACTTCTGCCTCTATCCTTTCTCGATGTCCTTGATAATTGATCTGGCTCTGGGCTGTATGCATGATTCATCCTGTGGAGTTGTGGGTGCCATTGACGTTGATGACGGAGATGGGGTGTCGTAATTTCCTCATGAGGATATGGTGGCTTTCCGCCCATTTCTTGTCAATGAAGGTTACATTCGCCCCACTTGTTACAAACTCATAAAAGTCTTGAAGACTTATATGTTTTTCCTTAACTGACTGATATAAGCAAGGTCACGTGACTAACCCCATGACGCATCACATGATCTAGACGAAACCAAACCCCTTGTGACAAGTGTCGCACCCTTGGGCACCACTAGCCCGTTTCTACTTTCCCTATACGTGGGGCACTGCCCTTTCATCTCCATCCTGTGCAACTGGCATCAACATCAGAAGTAGCCACCTACACGAGTATTTAATCTCTGTTTACTTCTCTTCCATTTCAGAAGGCACTGCCTTTACTGGCTCCGAAGACCCTTGATGCACGTTACATCCTCATGTTATACTTATTGCCCAATGGCACATTAAGCTCTTATGGTACGATTTCTAGAATTATGCTTATGGTATTATATACAAACATGTACACACATATACCCATGAATATATAAAGGGCCGCTCAACTGAGAGTAACTCCTCAGTTTGAGTAGCTTGACAGTTGACTTGTATTGGTAGCTTCGAGTGCCTGAACTCAGTCCCTTTTACATTTCTCACTAAAGTCTCTTGAGAGGCTTTTTCGTTTCACCGCTGTCTAAGAGAGCTTCTACCGTGTTCCAGTCACGGTTCTTCTGATCGGGGGACATGCATATTTTTAGAGATATTTTGTTTTTGATCCTCGCCAATCTGGTGAAGAGTTCTTTCAGAAAGGGTGTCGTTTCTTCCTTTATATTGCAAGAGGAATCAAGCATGTATTTCTGGTCTGCACCGCACCCATCAAGAGATGCCTCTGACCATGTATCGATAGTGTCTGTGGAGTCCAAGGAAGAATACTTATTGTGGGCGAACTGTTTTTCCAGTTTCAGTTCACCTTCCCTTTTCCCTTCTGGAAAGCTCTCCTGACGAAGTACTCCTGCATTTGGTCAAATGTTTTCCTCTTTATTTCATTCCAGGGGTCTGACACCTTTGGATTCTCATCAGCGACTTCCCACGAGGTTGCTCCTTCTTCTTTTGGAGCGCTTCTTCTTTCAGGAGCTTGTGTCATCTTTGCACTCCTGGCATTTCAATTGCCTTTCTGGCATTCCTTCTTGTGTTTGCCTCCGAGCCATTTGCATTCGAGGCAAGAGATCTTTGGTTTTGGACATTCCTTTAGTAGATGTCCCGGTGGCCTGCAATTAAAGCATGCTCCTTTTGACATGCTGGAAGTGGAGGCGGTGGCAGCCATTCATTGCTGCTGCAGATAAGGGAACATTTTCCCCATGTGTTGGCCTGTGTACATCTTATAGGCCTCGAATGCCTTCCCAATCTTTCTTATCTGGGTAAGGGTGGTGGAAATGTATAGGGAGCGGGTATCGGTTCTAAAGAGCTCTTGGCGGATGTTGTCATTTACTGCTTGTTTGAGGAGGACTACACCGTGCTCATCTGACCGGTTGGCATGGTTGTTTGCTGCTTGCCACTTGGCAAGGAATGTGTCGATATCATCCTTGCCTTGTCGCAGTTTTGTGATGTTTACCATGGCCCAGTCTCAGTGTAACATTGGCTTCATTAATCCCTTGAACTCAGTTTTGAAGTCATCCCATCTCTTGAAGGAGGTGTGGCCCTGGAGGAGCTTTTCCAACTCCGATTGCGCCCATGGCCCTCCTTTCTGTCCTTTGAGATGGGAGAGGACAGCCCTCATTCCTTCTGTGAGCTTTATGTCATACTCCTGTTCTCCCATAATTGGATCTATCTTATCTGTTCCGTCGTTGTACTTGGCCTTTACCAAGAAAAAGGGGTTTGAGTGGAGCCAAGATCTCATCTTGATCCACCACTCATCAAACTTTGCTTTTGACTCATCATATTCTCCAGGGTCCTTGAACGCCTCTATTCTGCTACCTCCCGATGGCGGTGCTTGCCATCCTTGTGTACTTGCTAGAGTGAGGGCTTGGTTCCTCTGCTCTGTCAGCGACTGTATCTCTTGTGCCTGCCTGGACACTTGAGCATACATTGCTTGCATCTGATTCCTGAGCTCTTCAAGTTGCTCTTCATAGGACATAGTGGCAGAAAAGGGTTTTTATTAAAAAAAAGGGTGGCTATCGCTGCAGTGATATGCAAGGGACTTCTTTCGCTCTCCTACTGACCCAAGGCCTTACTTCTTGGCCTTCTTTAACAGATATGAAGTATGGAGAGGGGAGCGAGGGTCAGATCTTGCTTTGGAAGTGTATGGGTACTGTCTCCTTGCCTGCTTCTTTATCGGGCTTCATCCATCTGTACTCCTATCTCTGATCTCTCTCTTTTCCCTCCTGAGGGTCCTGGGTGTTGTCCTTCTCTCAGCTCGTTCAGACAATGTGTACGATCCCCACTGTACGTATCTAGTAGATCTGTCAGACCATGAAGTTCCAAGCCTTTCTCTTCAGCTAGGGTCACAAGGTACTCTGTTTCTAGCAACAGGTACAGTCCTTGGATTTCCTCGAAGAAGTCGGGAGCTTTCTTGTTCAGGTGCTGTCATCTCTGCACCTGGTGCATGAGGTCATCAATTTGTTGGATGAAGAGGTCGGCGTCCCTTTTGAACTTTTCATAGGACACTTTGACTTCTTGGTCGAGTGGAAGGGGTTCCTCTTGGAAGAGGTCTGTGGGAGGGGTGGAAGAAATGGAGAAGTGTGAGGATGGCAGTGGTCCTGTTAGTGCATGGTTTTGAAGGTACTTCTGGGGGATGTTACTTCTTTAATCATCCTATTTTTGCAGCTTCAGATGGGGGGGGGCGTTCAGCAAAGTCTGTTGACAATGGTGAAGTAGGTAGTTGGATTTAAGTGAAATGAAAAAGCCTTTCAAAGACTTTTGTAGAGGAGGGGGGGTACTGAGTGGAAGTCTCACAAGTGCTTTAGTGGGCAACTTCAAGTAAATCCGACTGAGGTTCTACCCTCAGCAGACTCACTCTTTATATTCATAGGTTTTGTGGTTATATGTTTGTACATACTTTCCATAAGAGTATTTCTAGGAATCGTACCATATGAGCATAATTCACTATTGGGCAACAAATAAAATATGAGGATGCATTGTGCATCAAGGGTCATAGGAACCAGTAAAAGGCAGTGCCTTATATAGAAGAAGAGAAGAGACGGGGATTAAATAGTCGTTTTTGTCATGACTTCTGATGTCCAATACAATTGTAAGGGCAGAGATGAAAAGGGCAGTGCCCCACATATAAGGAAGGTGGGAATGGACTAGTGGTACCTAAGGGTGTGACACTTTGTCACAAAGGATTCGGTCTCTTCTAGATCATGTGATCTTTCATTGTCATGTGATGAGTCATGAGGTTAGTCTCGTGACCTGGATTATATCAGTCAAAAGTAAAAGAAACTTCTAAGTCCAAGACGTGGACTTTTGGATTCATAACACCATTCTTTTTCTTCCATCCTTCTTTGGGATGAAGAAGACTGGCAATGTTTGAGGGGATTTGGAAGGGTGGATGTACCCTTTTCATAGTTGTTCATCTATAAATGCTGAGACTTCTTCTTGCTCTTTAGGTCCCAAAGGGATCAGCTTCTCTTTCTTCGGAGTAAATGAGTCCTTGAGATCTATAGTGTGATTCCAGGGTTTTCTTATTGGCATTCTCTTGGAATCTTTTTCCTCGAACACCTTTAGCCATTTGTGGAAACAAGCTGGCACCAGTTGTGCAGGTCGTTTCTTTTCTTCTTTGGGTTTTTCTATCACTGCTCTCATATGGTATGCTACCCAGACTGTATCTTGTTCTTCTTTTTCACAATTTGTCAAGAATTCGCTTCTATCCTAGAGCAAGTAGCAGGAACATGTTATGAATCCAATAAAGTCCACTGGACTTAGACGTTTTCTCATGATGCATCACATAACGATGAGGATCACACAATCCAGAAGAAACCGAATCCATCGCGACAAAGTGTTGCACCCTTGGGCACCACTAGCCCGTTCTCACCTTCCTTATACGTGGGGCACTGCCCTTTAATCTCCATCCTGTGCAACTGGCACCGACATCAGAAGTAAAGACTTACACAAGTATTTAATTTCCGTTTACTTCTCTTCCATTTCAGAAGGCACTGCCTTTACAGGTTCCGACGACCCTTGATGCACGACGCATCCTCATGCTTTACTTATCGCCCAATGGCAAATTATGCTCTTATGGTACGATTCTTAGAAATATGTTTATGGTAGATATGCCACAACATGTACATACAAATCTATGAGTATATATACCAAGCACCAACTGAGACAATGGTCCTCAGTTTGGTTGTCTTGGAGTTTTCCCTTAACCAGGACAGACTTGCAAGGCCGCTACTCAGTTTTCTTATCTCTCCTGTTCTGTTTTCATTTCACTACAACCAAACTACCTACTTCACCGTCGAGAAGAAACTCTTTGCTGAAGGTCACCCAGAAGAAGCTGCAACATAGGACGATTAAAGAAGTAACGTCCCCCAGAAGTACCTTCAAAACCGTGCACTAACAGGACCAGTGCCATCCTCACACTTTTCCATTCACTTCTCCATCTCCTCCACCCCCTCTACAGATCTTTTCGCCAAAGAACCGGCACCACTTGACCCCGAGGTAGTAGCCTCTCACCGCAAGTTCGACCAAGAGACAGGCCTCTTCATCCAGAGTATCACTGACCTCGTTGACCAGGCATAGAAGAGACAGCACTGCAACCTCCCTGCCCCCAGCTTCTATGAGGAGCTACAAGGACCCTACCTGCTGCTCGAGATCGAGTACCTGGTAGAGAAGGCAGAGCAGGAAGGATTGGATCTTCGTGGTACTGCGGAGATACTCGATACGTACAGTGGGGATCGTACTGCCTTTCTGAAAGGGTTGAAAGAGGGGAAGCTCATCGGACCCTTAGGAGAGAAAAGAGAAAGATCGGAGAGAGGAATCCAGATGGATGAAGGCCCAATAAAGAAGCAGGCAAGGAAAAATTACCCATACACATCGAAGGCGCGGTCGGATCCACGTTCCCCCCTCTGCGCATCTTACCTTTTGAAGAAGGCCAAGAAGTAAGGCCTTGGGTCAGTAGGAGACCGAAAGAAGTCCCTCGCATATCACTGCAACGATAGCAACCCCGCCCCCAATAAATTTCTTTTTCTGCTACCATGTCTTACGAAGAACAACTCGAGGAGTTGAGAAATCAGATGCAAGCAATGTACACTCAAGTGTCCAGGCAGGCACAAGAGATACAATCGTTGACAGAGCAGAGGAACCAGGCCCTCGCTCTAGCAAGCACACAAGGATGGGGAGTACCTTCCTCATCAGGAAGCAGAATAGAAGCATTCAAGGACCCCAGAGAATATGATGGGTCAAAAGCAAAATTTGACAAGTGGTGGATCAAGATGAGATCTTGGCTCCGCTCGAACCCTTTCTTCCTCGTAAAAGCCAAGTACAATGACGGCACAGATAAGATAGATCCGATTACAGGAGAACAAGAATACGACATAAAGCTCGTAGAAGGAATGAGAGCGGTCCTCTCCCGCCTGAAGGGACAGAAGGGGGGACCGTGGGCACAATCGGAGTTAGAGAAGCTCCTCCAAGGACGAACGTCATTCAAAAGATGGGACGACTTCGAAACAGAATTCAAAGGCTTGATGAAGCCAATGCTTCACCGTGACTGGGCCATGGTGAACATCACGAAGCTCCGCCAGGGAAAGGACGATATTGACATGTTCCTGGCGAAATGGCAGGCCGCTAATAACCGCGCCAACCTGTCAGATGAACATGGAGTAGTCCTCCTTGAGCAGGCGGTAAATGATGACATCCGCCAAGAACTCTTTAGGACTGACACACGCTCCTTATACATCTCCACCACCCTTACCCAGATAAGAAAGATCGGGAAGGCGTTTGAAGTGTACAAGATGTACACCGGTCAGAACATGGGAAAAACATTTCCCCACCCCTATCAGCAACGAAATGCTGCCACCACCTCTTCCTCCTCAAGCATGCCAAAAGGGGCATGCTTCAATTGTGGACAGATGGGGCACCTCTTGAAGGAATGCCTAAAACCTAAAATCTCTTGCCCCGAATGCAAATGGCTCAGAGGCAAACACAAGAAGGAATGCCGGAAAGGCAACTGCAATGCCAGGAGTGCAAAGACGTCAAAAGCTCCTGAAAGGACGGCATCAAAAGAAGAAGGTGCAACCCAATGGGAGGTGGCTGATGAAAACCTGCAAGTATCAGACCCCTGGAATGAAATCAAGGGAAAGACATTTGATCAAATGCAGGAATACTTCGTAAGAAGGGCCTTCCAGCAAAAGGGAAAAGGGAGGGCAAACTGAAACCGGAAAAACAGTTCGCCAATAATAAGTATTCATTTTTGGATGTAACAGATACGGACGATACATGGTCAGAGGCAACTCTAGATGAGCGCGGTGTGGACCAGAAACACATGCTTGATTCCTCTACTACCCCATCCAAGAATGAAGCAACACCTTTTCCGGAAGAACTATTCACCTGATCAGTGCGAATCAATAATGAAATCTCCCTTAAAATACACATCTCACCTGATCAACGAAACCGTGACTGGAAAACAGTAGAAGCACTCCTTGATAGTGGCGCCAACGTCACATTCATCGATAAAACATGGGCAGAGAAGCACCACATCTCCATGTGACAACTTCGACATCCCATCTCCGTAATTAACATCAACGAAACCCATAATTCTGCCGGGAAGATAACCCACACGACGCAGATCCAGATCGACTACAAGAGACATCGGGAGAGGATCGAAGCAGAAGTAACAGATATCGCCATGTTCCCTCTGGTTATAGGGTATAACTGGCTAAAGAAGCATAACCCAGAAATCAACTGGAGATCTGGGGAGTTAAAATTCACCCACTGCCCTTGCTCCTGTCACATGCTCCAAGATCAAAGCAAATTCCTGGCAGCATGCGACAAAGAAGAACAAGACGTCGCATGGACGGCATATCACATAAGGGCAGTTATAGAAAAGCCAAAAGAAGAAAAGAAGCGACCTGCAGATCTAGTGCCGGCCCGTTTTCACAAATGGCTGAAGGTCTTCAAGGAGAAAGACTCCGAGAGAATGCCTATCAGAAAACTGTGGGACCATGCCATTGATCTAAAGGATACCTTCACCCTGAAGAAGGGGAAGCTGATCCCTTTGGGACCAAAAGAACAAGAAGAAGTATCGGCATTTATAGATGAACAACTCAGAAAAGGGTACATTTGCCCTTCTAAATCCCCTCAAACCTCGCCACTCTTCTTCATCCCAAAGAAGGATGGATGAAAACGAATGGTACAGGATTACCGATATCTAAATGAACACACGGTTCGAAATAACTACCCGCTGCCCCTCATTTCTCAGCTGGTAGACAAACTCAAAGGAGCAAAGAAGTTTACGAAGATCGACCTAAGATGGGGTTGTTCGCATTAAGGAAGGAGATGAGTGGAAGGCTGCATTCGTTTGTTTCAGAGGAGCCTTCGAACCCCTTGTCATGTACTTCGGGTTGTGCAACTCACCCTCCACCTTCCAAGCCATGATGAACAAGATCTTCGCAGACTTGGAAGACATAGTAGTCATCTATATTGATGACCTCCTCATATTCATGAAAACGGACTCCCAGGAGGAACATGACTGTATCGTGAAAGAAGTCTTAAAAAGGTTAGAAGAAAACAATCTCTTCGCCAAACCAGAAAAATGCATGTTCGCCATGGATGAAGTAGAATTCCTCGGAATGACAGTGGGAAAAGATGGGATCAAAATGGATGGCGATAAGGTGGACGCAATATGAGCTTGGCCGAAACCCAGGAACCTTCATGACGTACAAAGCTTCCTAGGGTTAGCCAACTTCTACCACCGGTTCATCAAGGATTATGCATCTATCGCAAAACCATTGACCTGCCTGACGAAGAAAGACCTGCCCTTTCAGTGGCAAGGAGAAGAACGAGAAGCCTTTGACAGGCTCAAAGAAGTGTTTTCCACGGCACCCATTTTGGCCTTCCCAGATGACGAAATGGAGTATAGACTACAGATGGACGCATCGGATTTCGCCACAAGGGCAATCCTGGAAATGAAAAAGGAAGATCGTTGGCATCCCGTCACCTTCTTCTCTCATGCCTTCAACGACACCGAAAGAAACTACCTGTTACGAATCCACAAAAGTCCTAGTGACTTAGATGTATTTCTTCACTCTTGACTGATATAATCCAGGACACGTGACTAACCTCGTGACATAAAAATCACATGATCTAGAAGAAACCTTTCGCGACAAAGTGTCGCACCCTTGGGCACCATTAGCCCGTTTCTACTTTCCTTATACGTGGGGCACTGCCCTTTCATCTCCGTCCTGTGCAACTGGCACCGACATCACACGTAACGATACATGACTATTTAATTTCCGTTCGCTTCTCTTCCATTACAGAAGGCACTGCCTTTATAGGTTCCGAAGTCCCTTGATGCACGATGCATCCTCATGTCTACTTATCGCCCAATGGCAGATTATGCTCTTATGGTACGATTCCTTGAAATACGTTTATGGTAGTTATGCCACAACATGTACATACAACCCTATGAATATATAAACCAAGCCACTTTGCTGAGGATGAATCCTCAGTCAAAGTAGCTTGGTGGTGCAGACTCCTAAAAGCCCCTGAGCCCTTTACTCGACCCCCTCTCCATAAGTCCAAGAGGCTTTTTCGTTTCACTACCCGGTGTTTGACAAAGAAATGCTTAGCGTAATCAGGGCACTTGAGAAGTGGCATCACTACCTAGAGGGGATCCCAGTGACTTTAAAGGTAGCACATTCATAAAAGTAAATCAATGTACCTTTATGAAAGACACTCTAGATGCATTGGGTCAGCCGATCCTGGTCAACAGCAGAAGACTCACAGAACCAGATCTAGAAAGAAGATTGGTGGCAGTACTCTCTTGAATGAAGGGAAGAAAAGCAGGAAGCTGGGCTAAAGTGGAACTCAACCAAATGAACAAAAATGGGATGTGCTTCCAAAGCTGGGAAGACTTCTCCAAGGTCATAGAAAGCATGTTTAGGCCTATGCTACAAAAGAATTCAGCCATTCTGGACTTGGAGAGCCTCGAGCAAGGAAACTTGGATATAGATGAATTCCTAGCTCACTGGAGATCTCTCCAACTCCAAGCAAAGGTGGATGATGGACACAGAGTCCAAATTCTAGAAAAGAACATCAATTTCTTCATAAAGAAAGACCTCTTCCACAATAACAGGAGGAAGACCACCATAGAAGAAACAATAGAAGAAATCCAAGAAATTGGAAAGAACCAAGAAGCTTTTCGAATGGCAGCAAATCTGAAGAAGCAGGCAGTGCAACCCCAATGAAGAAAAGAAGAAAGAAGTGCTGCTGCCACCTCCACCAATCCCCCCACCAGAAGTTGCTACAACTGCAGTCAGACAGGCCATTTTGTCCAAGACTACAAAAAGCCAAAGAACAATTGTGAAGAATGTAGATGGGGAGGAGGACAACACAAAAGGGAGTGTACAAAGGCAAAAAGGAATGCCCATAGCTTCTCCAAAGAAGACAAGAAGAGCATAACCTCCTGGGAAGTAGCCAATGAAAAACCAAAGATCAATGATTCATTGGCTGATCTCAAAGGAATGTCCATAGAAGAAATGCAAGAATACTTCCTCAGAAAGGCTGGGAAGGGAAAAGGCTGAGCAAACTGAAGAAGGGGCTACAGTTTGCTAATAGTTTTGAAGTACTAACAGTTCCAGAATTATTTAACCCAGAAGAACACCATATGATGTCAGAGGCAGCTCGAGAAGAGTGTGGTGCAGATGAAACATGCATGTTTGATTCCTCTAAAGAAAAGAAGAAGGAACCTGAAGAAGAAATCCCTGAAATCCTTGCTACCAGATCAGCTTGAATCAAAGGAAATGAAATTGTCATGACCTTAGGAGTGTCAGCTGATAGGAAGCACTTTGTTGAAGGAAGGGCCCTGCTAGACAGTAGAGCCAATGTGACCTTCATCGATGAACAATGGGTCCAGAAGCACCAGATTCCCACAAAGAAACTGACTCAACCCATACCAGTCTTCAATGTGGACAGAACAAAGAACTCCACCAGAAATATAACTCATACCATGGAAATCATCATTGACTTCGATGGACACAGAGAGAAAGTCACAGCTGACATAACAGACCTACACAAATTTGATCTGGTTATAGGCTTCACCTGGCTACAACACCACAACCCAGAAATTAACTGGCAGACTGGAGAAGTAAAGATGACAAGGTGCCAATTGTAATGATCACTATCGTTAGCACTTCCGCGTAACGGCACACTCTGAAGAAGATTAGATTTCAACAATCTTATCTTATCTTATCTCGGCAATCTCCGACATCTTATTGCACAATTGCAAGTCCTGATCTTATCAGCGACACTTAGAAGAATCCTTGAAGGATCACTGAAGGATAGAAGGGAGATCACACTATCTCCACCATCAGAAGCGAGATCTGAGATCTCAAGAAGAAGATCCCATTGTGGTTGGATCTTAGATGAAGAAGATCGGATCATAGATTGATCCTAGGACTGAGAAGCGGCACATGAGGTTGCCATGAGGCTAGATAGAAGGCAGAGCCTTCTCTTCCATTTTGATAGACATGAGGAGAACACATGTTCTCTTATCAGAAGGACACTGACGTGGCCACAGGATAGCCACAATGGTACGATACTATATTTACCATATGAGGCCTTACACTGCCTCATCAGAAGATGTATATAAAGTACGAGGGCTAGCAGTAGATGCCCTCCAGTCTTGTTAACTTGTGGAACTCACACCTAACCAGTGTACTCTACCACCAGGACCCCTGGCAGTAGCTAAGTGGAGTTGCTTACTCAACCACTCCCCTCTTCATTGGTACACATATCCTGTCATCAATACTTGCCTTTTACCCTTACAGAAGATAGGGTTGACAAGGTTCTGAAGTACGAAGAGAACTCTGAAGGCGATCCTTATCGCACCCCCTGAAGACACAGATAAGATCCTTATCTTATCCCCTCCTTTGATAGTTGAGGAAGTACGTTGGTTACATCAATGATCATGTCTCCTTCTCCAATCAAGAAGTGCTTGGATAGCACACTGTGAAGAAGAAGACCAAAACAATGCTTGGGCCATATATGTAATGATCGCTATCGTTAGCACTTCCGCACAATGGCACACTCTGGAGAAGATTAGATTTCGACAATCTTATCTTATCTTATCACGGCAATCTCCGACATCTTATCACACGATTGCACAGTCCTGATCTTATCAGCGATACTTAGAAGAATCCTCAAAGGATAGAAGGGAGATCGTACTATCTCCACCACCAGAAGAGAGATCTGAGATCTCTAGAAGAAGATCCCATCATGGCTGGATCTTAGATGAAGAAGAATGGATCATAGATTGATCCTAGGACTTAGAAGCGGCACATGAGGTTGCCATGAGGTTAGATAGAAGGCAGAGCCTTCTCTTCCATTTGATGAACATGAGGAGAACACATGTTCCCTTATCAGAAGGACACTAATGTGGCCACAGGATAGCCACAATGGTACGACACTATATTTACCATATGAGGCCTTACACTGCCTCATCAGAAGATGTATATAAAGTAGCAGGGGCTAGCCATAGATGCCCCTCAGTCTTGCTTACTTTGGATCTCACACCTAACCAGTGTGCTCTACCAGTCAGACTCCTGGCAGTAGCTAAGTGGAGTTGCTTACTCAACCAATTCCCTCTTCATTGGTGCACATATCTTGTCATCAACATTTGCCCTTTGCCCTTATAGAAGATAGAGTTGACAAGGTTCTGAAGTATGAAGAGTAACTCTTGAAGGCAACCATTGTTGCACCCTTTGAAGGTGATCCTTATCGCACCTTTGAAGCATAGATAAGATCTTTTATCTTATCTCCCTCCTTTGATAGTTGAGGATGACGTCAGTTACAATATATGAAATAAAAGCAGCCCTGAAGAAAGAAGAAACCACAGAGAAGAACCCTGAGGACCTAGTTCCGAAATGATTCCACAAATGGCTTAAGGTCTTTTCTCACCAGGAATCTAAAAGAATGTGTTACAAATCCATAAAAGTCCTGTGGACTTAGATGTTTTCCTTTGCTTTTGACTAATAAAAGCCAGGTGACATGACTAACAACATGACTCATCACATGACAATGAAGATTACATAATCTAGAAGAAAATGAATCCTTCGCGACAAGTATCGCACCCTTAGGCACCACTAGCCCGTTTCCTCTTTCCTTATATGTGGAGCACTGCCCTTTTCATTTCTGTCCTGTGCTAGAAGCACCGACATCAGAAGTCATGACACACACAAGTAATTAATCTCCGTTTCACTTCTCTTCCCTTATTGAAGGCACTGCCTTATTGATTCCAAAGAACCCTTGATGTATGACACATCCTCATGTTATACTTATTGCTCAATGGCACATTATGCTCATATGGTACAATTTCCCAATATACATATTTAGAAGTATGAACACACATGTATAAACATGCCCTATAAATATATAAGCCAAGTAGCTTTGCTGAGGATGATTCCTCAGTTAAAGTAACTTGGCGGTGCAGACTTTAAAAGGCCCTGAGCCCTTTACTTGACCTTTCTCTCTTCTACAAAGTCACTAGTTGGCTTTTTCATTTCACTTTACTTTGACTACTTACTTCACTGTCGATAAGAACATCTTCACTGAAGGCCCCACCCCACCAAGAAGACACTACACAAAATAGGAACATTAAAGAAGTAACATCCACCAGAAGCATCCTATCTTGCATAAACTAACAAGACTAGTGCCCTCATCGCACTTCTCCATTTCCTCCACCTCTCCCACAGATCGAAACGGGGCAACCACTCGCTAGTTGCAGTGTGAACGTTAGCCTCTATATCCTTAATAAGGGGGAAAGGGCATAGCAGAAGGTGAGGATGTCCTAGACTTGGGTTGAGGGCGAATAGGGATGAGCTTGCTTCAAAGGTGAAGGACTTCTATGTGTCATTGTATCATGGTTGATGTTCTTATCGAACCAGGCAAGAGTAGAGCTTCTTCATGGCTGTCTTCGTGTATAAAGATCAAGTTAACAAAGCTGGGGAGCTTTGCTGACTGGATCGTTGCCATTAAATACTATCTACTGCAGGGCGCGGAACATATGACATCACTACATGAGGAGGGAGCATGGATCAACATGCTGTGTACATGAGGCGGACTAGAGTGTTCTATGATGTCAATAAGTAGCAGGTATGTAAAGATATGGGAACGTGTCAGGTTCTAGACCGTTATGTCATCGATAGCATAAATAGAAATGAACCGTGAACTCGCAGTGAGGCATCTAGCCAAACATGAGGTGAAGGCGTGGATGACAGGTGTGAAGCATGGGAGACAAGGGTCTAGGCTGGATTCACAACATAGATCTCTGTGCTGATGAACCGGCACCACTTGACCCAGAGGTAGTAGCCTCCCACAAGAAGTTCAATCAAGAGGCTGGTAAAACTGACTTACTTCCTCACTATTTTGGAGGGGTGAGATAAGATAAGAATCTTATCTTCAGAGTTGCTCTTCATACTTCTGGACCTTGTCAACCTCTATCTTCTTATAGGGCAAAGGGCAAGTGTCGATGACAGAATGTGTGCACCGGTGAAGAGGGAAAGCCCTTTGTTAACGCCAGGGGTTACTGGGGATTACTATCAGGAGTCCGACTGGTAGAGCATAGCCGTAGGCGTGAGATCCAAGTTAACAAGATTGGAGGGCATCTACTGCTAGCCCTCCTGTTTATATACATTTCCTGATGAGGTAGTGTATGGCCTCATATGGTAAATACAGTATCGTACCATTGTGGCTATCCTGTGGCCACATCAGTGTCTTTCTGATAAGGGAACATGTGTTCTCCTCATGTTCATCAAATAGAAGAGAAGGCTCTGCCTTCTATCTAACCTCATGGCAACCTCATGTGCCGCTTCTAAGTCCTAGGATCAATCTATGATCCATTCTTCTTCATCTAAGATCCAGCCATGATGGGATCTTCTTCTAGAGATCTCAGATCTCGTCTCTGGTGGTGGAGATAGTATGATCTCCGTTCTATCCTTCGAGGATTCTTCTAAGTTCTTGCAACCGTGTGATTATCTGATAAGATGTCGGTGATTGCCATGATAAGATAAGATTGTCGAGATCTAATCTTCTCCTTCGTGCACCATTGCGCGGAAGTGATAACGATACCAATCGTTACAGCCGGCCTCTTCATCCAAAGTATCACCGATCTTGTCGAGCAAGCGCAAAGAAGACAGCGCTCCAACCAACCCACCCCCAGCTTCTACAAGGAGCTACAAGGACCGTACATCCTCCTGGAGATAGAGTACCTGGTTGAACAGGCAGAGAAGGTTGGATTGGATCTTCATGGTACTGTGGAGATACTCGATATGTACAGTGGGGATTAAACTGCCTTTCTGAAAGGGTTGAGAGAAGGAAGATTAGTAGGACCCTCAGGAGAGAAACAAGGGACATCCGAGATAGGAGTCCAAATGGACAAAGGCCTAAAAAAGAAGCAGGCAAGAAGAAGTTACCCATACACCTCCAAAGCAAGGGCAGACCCTTGCTCTCCCCTTTGTCCCTCCTACCTTTTGAAGAAGGCCAAGAAGTAAGGCCTTGGGTCAGTAGAAAACTGAAAGAAGTTTCTCACATGGCTGTGCAGAGCTAGCCACCCCCCCAAATACATCTTATTTTCCCTCCGATATCACAATATCAATTGAAGAACAACTCGACGCTCTCAGAGGCCAACTCCAGGCTATAATTGGAGAAATGAACAACCAAGCACAGGTCATTTGCACCTTGACCAAACAAAGAGACCAAGCTCTCACCGCCGCAGGAATGCAACCCTGGATGGGTGGAATGAGCAGCGCTGGAAGTAAAATAGAAGCATTTAAAGATCCCAGGGAATATGATGGATTGAAGTCCAAGTTTGACAAATGGTAGATCAAGATGAGATCCTGGTTACATTTGAACCCCTTTTTCCTGGTAAAGGCCAGATACAACAACAGATCGGACAAGTTAAATCCAATCACTGGTGAGCAAGAATATGACATAAAGCTTGTAGAAGGAATGTGGGCCGTACTGTCACAGCTCAAAGGGCAAAAAGGAGGCCCTTGGGTGTAGTCGGAACTCGAGAAGTTATTAAAAGGAAGAACCTCCTTTAAGACATGGGGGGACTTTGAGCAAGAATTCGAAGGGTTGATGAAGCCAATGCTCCATCGAGACTGGGTAATGGTGAACATCACCAAACTAAAACAAGGAAGGGATGACATAGACATGTTCCTCGCAAAATGGCAGGTGGCAAATAATTGTGCCAATCTGTCAGATGAACATGGGGTTCTCCTCCTAGGGCAAGCCATAAATGACAACATACAGCAAGAGCTCTTCCAAACTGATGCACAATCCTTATACATCGCCACCATGCTTACCCAAATAAAGAAGATAGGAAAGGCCTTTGAGACCTATTGAATATACACAGGGCAAGTATTAGAAAAGCCTACTAGCTATGCACCATAAAGAACTGTGGTAGCCTCCTCTTCCTCCTCCCCGAAAACAAAAGGGTCCTGCTTTAATTGCGGACAAATGGGACATCTATTAAAAGATTGTCCAAAACCAAAGATCTCCTGCCCCAAATGCAAATGGCTAGGGGACAAACACAAGAAGGAATGCCGGAAAGGCAACCAAAATGCCAGGGGTACAACGACGTCCAAAGCCTCTGAAAGGAACAGAAGTGCTCCAAAAGCAGAAGGAGTAACCACATGGGAAGTAGCCAATGAAAACCTGCAAGTGTTGGACTTCTGGAATGAAATCAAGGGGAAGACGTTTGACCAAATGCAGGAGTATTTCATCAGAAGGGCTTTCCAACAGAAGGGAAAAGGGAAGGTGAACTGAAACCAGAAAAATGGTTTGCCCACAATAAGTATTCTTTCTTGGACATCTACAATATGGACTATGATACACAGTCGAAGGCATCTCTTGATGAGTGCAGTGCAGACCAGAAATGCATACTTGATTCCTCTAATAAACCCAAGAAAGAAATAACCTCTTTTCTGGAAGAACTTTTCACATGGTTGGCAAGAGTATGGGACAAGATATCCCTCAAAATATGAATGTCCCCTGACCAACAAAACTGTGACTGGAGCATGGTAGAAGCACTTCTTGACAGTGG
>JBBPTS010000374.1:0-18043 GCA_038094235.1 Fistulinella staudtii
TATGATACAGTATTTACCATATGAGGTCATACACAGCCTCATCAGAAGATGTATATAAGTAGTAGGGCTAGCAGTAGAAGCCCTTAGTCTTGCTTACTTGAATCTTATGGTCTACAGCCCCTATTGTTCAGACTCCTGGCAGTAGCTAAGTGGAGTTGCTTACTCAACCACTTCCCCTCTTCATCAGTGTACAAGTCCTGTCATCACCACTTGCCCTTTGGCCTTACAGAAGATAGGATTGATAAGATTCTGAAGTATGAAGAGACCTTTGAAGGCAACCATCATTGCACCCTCTGAAGGCAATCCTTATCACATCTCTGAAGTATAAGATATGATTCTCTATCTTATCTCCTCTCCTTTTATAGTTGAGGAAGTTCATCCGTTTCACTTGCTGGCTGGGGCTATGTTTCCTGTCTTCATTTTCTAGCATATGTAGTACTGGGCCATATAATCTTTTACATCTTTGATCATTCCTGGCCAATAGTAATGAGCCTGGATAAGGTGCATGGTCTTTTCCACTCTGGATGTCTGGCTATTGGTGTGTTGTGATGGGCAGTCATTATTGTCATTTGGACCTTTTCTGGTGTGAAGACTTTGTTATCCTTTCTAAAGACTCTGTTGTCTGAGAGCTCTACTCTCTGGTTTTCTATTTGGTTGACCTCTGATTCCGAATGTTGAAGTGTTTCCAATTGAATCTGGTTGAGTATTTTATCCCCATCATCTTCAATGTGCATTGAGTGGATCCTATCCAAGGTTATGAGTTGGTTTGAAGCTCGATAGTAGAGTTATGCCTGATCCCATATGTGAGCCTTGCCTAACTGGCAAGATGCATGTGAATCCATTCCCATCTTCGACAACTCGCACTTCCAGGCCTCTGGAACTCGTCCATTCTGATGTCCATCAAGTCTCTTATCCCAAATTCTCTGGCTTTCGCTACTGGGTCACTTTCATTGACGACTTCTCAAGATTTCACTTTGTGATCCCCTTAAAGGCCAAAAGCGATGTTTTTGATTTATTTAAGCAGTTTAAGGCCTTTGAAGAGAACCAGACCAAGTGTAACATCAAAACTCTTCAAGATGATAAGGGAGGGGAGTATATGAGCAATGCCATGCTTAAATTCACCCAGGAATGCGGCATAGAGTGCCAGCACACTGTTCAAGCACACCCTCAGCAGAATTGAGTTGTAGAATGCACCAATCAAGTGCTTTCTGAGCGAATTACTGCCATGTTGAAGGAATCTGGCTTAGTTACAGCTTTCTGGGATGAAGCACTTGCTGCCTTGGTCCATGTCTGGAATAGGTGCCCTACTGCTGCTTTGGACAATACCACTCCCTTCGAATTGTGGCATGGTCACAAGCCAGATGTGTCTCATTTTCAAGTTTGGGGGAGTACTGTTAAAGCAGGAAAACTCAGAGGGAAAATCTGGCCAGACCAGGACTCGAACCTGAGACTTCCCATCACTAGTAGGATCGCCTTAACCACTAGGCTACCCGGCCAATGTCACTGTCCAAAGTGTGGGTTAAACTTCCAACACTCTTATCCTTCTGCACATGGATATATGCAGTAGAACCCAAAACACGAAGGTGAGACACATTTGGCTTTCGCCCATGCCAGATTTCAAAGGGGGTAGAGTTATTGAGGGATGTAGAGGGACATCTGTTCCATACATGTACCAGTGCTGCCAGTGCTTCACCCAGAATGCAATAGCCAGGCCAGATTCTTGCAACATCGCTGTAATTCGCTCAGATAGGACTCAATTTGCACGCTCTGCAACTCCATTCTGCTGAGGTCATGCACGGACAGTGTGCTGGTGCTCTATGCCGCATTCCTGGATGAATTTGAGCATCGCATTGCTCATGTACTCCTCTCCCTTATCATCTCGAAGAGTTTTGATCTTTTGCTCTGTTTGGTTCTCAGCAAAGGCCTTAAATTACTTGAAAGTGTCGAAAACCTCTGATTTGGCCTTTAGAGGCAAAACAAAGCAATATCGTGAGTAGTTGTCGATGAAAGTGACCCAGTAGCGGTATCCAGAGAATGTCCTATAGGGAACCTCATGTACATCAGAGTGCACAAGCTCCAGAGGTCTAGAAGCATGAGATTGAGAGGAATTGAATGGATTTGCATGCATCTTGCCAGCCAGACATGGTTCGCAAATGGGGTCAGGCATAGACTTGCTGTCGAGCTTCAAACCAGTCACAATATTGCACTTTATGAGGTTTTTGATGTCCCCAATGTTGTGGTGTGCAAAACGACAATGCCAGAGCAAAATATCAAGGGGGAGGGTAGTTGCTGGCGAGGCTGACTCTATCATACACTCAGTGGTGCCCTCCAGGAATGCTGCATTGTTGCTATTGATTGTGGTGATGAAAAGCGGAGGTCCTGGTGGGTGAGTAAAGGTCATGTTTGTGGAATTGATATGCACATTAAATCCAGAGTGATGAGTGAGGTACAAAACAGCAAGCAGGTTGTTCCTAAGTTCAGGGACATGCAGCACATTCGAGAACTCTACAGAGCGAGAAGACAAGAGGGTGGAATCAGTGGGGATCACTGTGGAGGCATCAGGGCAAGGCTGGTGATTGATTTGCTCAGTCTGGAACGCTGCTTTGACCTTATCCTTGTCCAGATCAGTCAGGAGAGCGAGGGAGGATGTGAAATGAGCATATTCAGGCCCAAGAGCGCACATCATCGCCATACAAACCAGTTCATTGTCCAGATTCTTCAAAGTGAAGCTCAAAGAATGCAGTTCTTGAATCCTGGCCATAGCCTGCTCAACTCAGCCTGTAAACGCAGTGAGGGACTCATCAGGGTGCTTTCTGATGCTGAAGAACTCATTGTAGGCCACAAATCCAGTGCTGGCCTTCTGTTAAACGAAGAGGGCTTGTAAAGCGTTCCAAGCAGCAGTGGGGTCGTCCTGGTGTGCTCGAATGTGGACCTGCTGGTCTGGAGCAATGTTTAGTATTAGTTCACCAGCAGCTTTATCCTGCCTTATGTCCCAGGCTAGCTTTTCAGCATCTCCAGTAGAGGAGCAAGTTTCAGTGCCATTTACAAGCCTCCAGAGTCCTTTGGAGCGAAACAGAGCCTTCATCTCTTCACTCCATGTAATTCAAGCCTGAGAGAGGCTGGATGCGATGGTTGTGGTGTTCAGAGAACATTGGAATAGAGATAGGGAATTGGAGAGTGAAGAGAAGTGAGGAGTGGATGAAGGAGTGAAAATTTTGTCGAGTGAGAAGGTGGTGAGGCAATTGAAGGGCAGCTCAAAGCGAAGGGCTCATAACCTGTTAGAACAGCTGGATTGGCTCACAGCTGGAGTTCACTGTCAGAAACTATGTTTATTGCAGAGCAGAGTGTACAATACCTGGAGTTCACTGTCAGAAACTGGAGAAGCAGTGACAGTGAACTCCGACATGAATAGAGAGTCGATATGACAAACAAAAACAAGGGAAACATGGCACAAGTGTGCCAAATACTGTAAATAGAGCAAAGAAGGCTAGAAATGCACTAAGTGCATAATTAATACAAGTTGTGCCTCACAACACTTAACAAAACGCACCCCAATGCCAATTGGACTCAGTGGCTCATCCTTGGTAGGAAATGGGACTATGGGTGATAGATCAGGTCCAATTGCAGGCAGGGGAGCAGGAGTTGATGGGGGTCTTTCAGAGACAGATTGTAGATGTGCAGGGGCAATAGCTGGCAATGAAGGGATTGATTCCTGCTCACTATCAGAGTCTGGCACCCCCCTCAGAGGCAGAACCTGAGGAGTCGAGATTAGATCATTTTCCTCCTCATCTTCAATCACAGGAGCGATGTAGGGCATTGATTTCTCGACTGCAATGCTCTGTGGGCAATCAGGAGCAACAAATGTGGTCCTTTCATCGAAATCAGTGCGTTCAGAGATGATTGTGAGCTTTGTCATTAGATTGTAGAATTTCCACCCCTTGTAGCCCTCAGGATAGCCTATAAAGACGCATTTTTCAAAGTGGGGCTGCAAGGCCTATCACTTATCCTTCTGGACATGCACATAAGCAGTCGAGCCCCATACTCACAAGTGAGATAGATCTGGTTTCTGGCCATGCCAGAGTTCAAAAGGAGTCGAGTGATCCCAAGCAGATGTAGGGCATCTATTCCAGACATGGATGAGTGCTGCAAGTGCTTTGCCCCAAAATGACATGGCCAGGCCTGATTCCTTCAACATGGCTGTTATGCGCTCAGAAAGCACTCTATTTGCATGCTCTGCAACCCCATTCTGCTGTGAACATGCTCTAACTGTGTGCTGGTGCTCTATGTTGCATTCCTGAGTGAATTTGAGCATTGCATTGCTCATATACTCGCCCCCCTTGTTGTCTCGTAGAGTTTTGATGCGTCTTTCACTCTGGTTCTCAGCAAAGGCCTTAAATTGCCTAAAAGCATCGAAAACATCCAATTTGGTGTTTAAGGGCATCACAAAGCGATATCTGGAGTAATTGTCGATGAAAGTGACCCAATAACGATACCCAGAGAATATTCAATAGGGCACTTCATGTACATCAGAGTGGACGAGTTCCAGAGGTCTAGATGTACGAGATTTGGATAGAGAGAATGGGTTGGCATGCATCTTGCCTGCCAGACATGGCTCACAAATTGGATCAGGTAAGTTCTTGCTGTCGAGCTTCAATCCAGTGACCAGTTGACACTCCAATAGCATTTTGATGTCCTCTACATTGTGATGGGCAACGCGACGATGCCAGAGCACTAAATCCAATGGTAGGGTGGTTGCTGGTGAAGCGGACTGTTAAAACAGCTGAAAGCGCACCTAGCTAGAGTTCACTGTCAGAAACTAGTGTATTCAGAGTATTTTGACTACATTACCTGGAGTTCACTGTCAGAAACTAGGGAAGTGCAGACAGTGACCTCTGACACTATAGAAGGATGGAAACAACAAATAACAACACAAGAAACACGCCACAAGAGTGGCAAACAACCAAAATAAGAAGCAAAGTCCTAAATATGCAGAGTGTAGTGTAATCAGTAGATGAAGCAATCAATATCTAACATATACTCCATCACACACTTAGTAGTGCCTTCAAGGAATGCTGCATTTGTGCTATCAATCCTGGTGATGAAAAGTGGTGGTCCTAGTAGGCAAGAGAACATTATATGCGATGAATTGATATTCACATTGAAGCCAGAGTTGCAAGTGAGGTACAAGACAGCAAGTTCGTTGTTACGAAGGTCAGGGACATGCAGAACATTCAAAAACTCGACAGAGCACCTCCTCTTTCCCTCTACAACCAGTTGAAACACCACAAAGCCCACTCCTGCTGAATAGACCACAGAATTGTTGGTGAGCTTCATTGGGACTTGTTTTGGCACATAATTGCGAAGCTAGTGGCAATGGGAAGTCATATGAGAAGTGGTGCCTGAGTCTGCATTCCAAGAGAAGTCAGCATCGAGCTGAAGTGGCAAGAAGGGGTCAGAGGGATCAGAGGAGCAAAGACTTGTATTTCCAGCCTTTTCAGTCACTTCCTGCGATGAATTAGCAGTAGGTGTTAAAGCGGGAAAACTCAGAGGGAAAATCTGGCCAGACCAGGACTTGAACCTGGGACTTCCCATCACTAGTAGGATTGCCTTAACCACTAGGCTACCCGGCCAATGTCACTGTCCAAAGTGTGGGTTAAACTTCCAACAGATGCATGCAAATCCATTCCTATCATCGCAAAATCATGCCTCTTGCCCTCTAGAGCTTGTCCACTCTGATGTGTATGAAGTTCCCTATCGCACATTCACTGGTTATCGCTATTGGGTCATCTTTATCGATGATTTCAGCAGATTTCGCTTTGTGATGTGGATTGAAGGACAAATCAGAGGTTTTCGATGCTTTTAAGCAATTTAAAGCATTTGCTGAGAATCAGACCAAGCAAAAGATCAAAGCCCTGTGAGACGACAAGGGAGGTGAATACATGAGCAATGCGATGCTTAAATTCACTCAGGAATGCGGAATAGAGCACCAGCACAAAACAGGGTGGAAATCGCTAGAATCTCAAAATGCATACCACACTCAAGTCCTTGGGCTTCAAACAGGAATACTCTGATGCCGCTGTCTATATCTTCACTTGAGGTGACGTCAAACTGATTCTCTCTGTCTTTGTAGACGATATGACCTTTGCATCACCCTCACTTGATGCAATTAAGTAAACCATTGCTGATCTGCACAAATGCTTCAAATTGCGCGATTTGGGACCCACGACAGAGATTCTGGGCATCAAAATCGATTGTTACCGCTCCAGACATTCCCTGATGCTCTCTCAGTGTTAATACTGCATCAATATGCTTTCTTGCTTCAAAATGAGCGATTGCAAGCCTGTTACCACACCAATGGAGCCAGGACTATGCCTATCGTGCGAACAAAGCCCCAGGACAGCAGAAGAACACTCCTTTATGCGTTCTGTGGATTTTGATGACACTATTGGCTCTTTTCAGTATCTTTCCTGCACAACTCGTCCTGTTATCGCCTATTCTGTTGGCCAGCTCACATCCTTCACATCTGATCCAGGTGTAGCACATTGGAATGCTGTAAAGCATCTCTTTCACTATATTCAAGGTACCCTGAACTTTGAGATCACTTATGTGCCAGATACAGCTAATTCTGAGCTATTCACGACCTACTCTGATACCAACCATGGTGGATGCAAGGACACAGGTCGATCCACTGGTGCTTTTGTCATTAAAATTGGTTCTGGAGTCATTTCCTGGATGTCCAAGCATCAGCCCATCATTGTATTGTCGACTACAGAGGCTGAGTATGTTGCTGTATGCGAGGCAGGCAAGGAAATCATCTGGATGTGCAAATTGATACAAGAACTCGGTTTTGAGCTCTCTGGAGCCTCTTCTCTGCAAATGGACAATCAATCTGCGATCCAAGTGGCTAAACATCCAGAGCATTATGGGAGGATGAAACACTTGGATTTGTGCTGGGATTGGTTGCAAGATGTGGTGGATAAAGTGTTAGATTTGCTCAGTTTGCGCATATTGTGCTATTTCATGTGTTTTGATCATATATCACTGAGTTGAGCATTCTTGTACATCTTTTGCACACCTGACCATTTTTCTTATCTCCTGCTTTCCCCATTCGCTCTATTTACTCTTTATTGTTGTTTAGTGATGTTTCCATCCTTTATAACCCATGTCGGAGTTCACAGCACGCTTTCTTTAGTTTCTGACTGTGAACTCCAGGTGTGTTGTAGTAGATATACTTAAATACTATAGTTTCTGACTGTGAACTCCAGCCTTAGCACTTAGGGTTGTTAACAGGTTATGAGCCCTGACCTTTAAGCTCTTCACTTTGCTGCTGTTCGATTTGGATCTATTCCCCAGTCAAAACTTGACTCCTTCATTCCCCCATGTCTCATCTCACTGCTGAATTTGCTGGCAATACTTGCCTTTGCTCCCAGGACCCATCAGACCCATTCACACCACTCATACTCGATGCAGACCAGAAATGGAATGCTGACTCTGGTGCCACTTCCCACATGACCCTTCATTGCCATTGGATTTGAAAGTATACTCCAAAATGCATCCCAATCAAGCTGGCAGACAGCACTATGGTCTATTCTGCTGGTGTGGGTTCTGTTATCTTTCACCCTGTTATTGATGGCAAGAAATGCCACACTGTCGAGTTCAGCAATGTCCTCCATGTCCCTGCCCTTCGCACCAACCTCCTCGCTGTTCTATTCCTTGCTAGGACAAAGTCTTTTATTATCCAGATTGATTCCACTCAAATGTCATTTCATTGCCCACCTGGCTCACCCCTGTTTGTTGCTACCCTCAATAGCAACAATGCTGCCTTTCTGGATGGCACCACTGAGCCATACACTGAATATGCATCTCCTGCGACGACTGTACCACTCGATCTATTGCTCTGGCATTGCCGTTTCGCCCACCATAATATTGGGGACATCAAATCCCTCTTGGAGCGCAATCTGGTTACTGGTTTGAAGCTGGATAGTAAATTTATACCTGATCCCATCTGTGAGCCTTGCCTAGCTGGCAAGATGCATGCCAATCCATTCCCATCTTCGACAACTTGTGCTTCCAGGCCTCTGGAACTCGTCCATTCTGATGTCCATCAAGTCCCTTACCCTACCTTCTCTGGCTTTCGATACTGGGTCACTTTCATTGACGACTTCTCAAGATTTCGCTTTGTGATCCGTTTAAAGGCCAAAAGTGATGTTTTTGATGCATTTAAGCAGTTTAAGGCCTTCGCAGAGAACCAGACTGAGTGTCACATCAAAACATTTCAAGATGATAAGGGAGGGGAGTATATGAGCAATGCCATGCTCAAATTCACCCAGGAATGCGGCATAGAGCATCAGCACACTGTTCAAGCGCGCCCTCAGCAAAATAGAGTCGCAGAATGTGCCAATCGAGTTCTTTCTGAGCGAATTACTGCCATGTTGAAGGAATCTGGCTTGGCTATGGCTTTCTGGGGCGAAGCACTTGCTGCCTTGGTCCATGTCTGGAATAGGTGCCCTACTGCTGCTTTGGACAATGCCACTCCCTTCGAATTGTGGCATGGTAGCAAGTCAGATGTGTCTCATTTTCGAGTTTGGGGGACTACTGCTTATGTCCACTTGCAGAAGGACAAACGAGCTGCTCTAACTCCTCATTTTGAGAAATGCGTCTTTATAGGCTACCCTGATGGCTATAAGGGTTGGAAATTCTACAATCCAACCACAAAGTGCACTCTCATCTCTGAGAGAGCAGATTTCAACAAAAGGAGCAAATTTGCGCCCTTAGGTGTATCTAAAGCACCCCAATCACCTGTGTCTGCCCTTTTGCCCCCTAATCCATCTCAATCATCCCAATCTTCTGTTCCACCAACTCCTTACATTGCCTCTGTGCTTGATGATGAAGAAGATGATGATTTCCTGAATCCTCAGGCTCTGATTCCTGGGGGGGAGCCAGACTCTGATACTGATCAGGAATCAGCACCCTCATCACCCATTATTGCCCATAATCACAATGATATTGTCCCAGAAACACCCCCATCAGTCTCTTCAACACTTCCTGATCATGCAATCACTACAGTGATCAGTAGTGATCAGTAGTGATTTATGAGTCAAAGCAATCAATCTGTAACACTCCCCCCTGATTGCACCTCTCTGCACCTAACTCCCCCTGAATGAGCCAAGTCCAAGCATTGAGCAGAAATGCTGGACTGTGACTCGAAGGAGAGCTTTGGTGAGCAAATCAGCAGGCATATCATCAGTGGGGATGAAAGAAGGCAAAATAAGACCTTTATCCACTACATCTCACAACCAATACCAGCACAAATCCAGATGCTTCATTCTCCTATGATGCTCTGGATGTTTGGCCACTTGGATCACAGATTGATTGTCCATTTGAAGAGTAGAGGCTCCAGAGAGCTCAAAACCGAGTTCTTGCATCAATTTGCGCATCCAGATGATTTCTTTACCTGCCTCTCATGCAGCAACATACTCAGCCTTTGTGGTTGACAATGCTACAATAGGCTGGTGCTTTGACATCCAAGAGACTGCTCCAGTTCCGATTTTGACCACAAAAGTGCTAGTGGAGCGACCAGTGTCTCTGCATCCACCATGGTTCACATCAGAGTATGTGGAGAATAGTTCTGGAGTTGAGGAATCAGGGGAATAGGTGATGCCAAAGCCCATAGTGCCTTTAATATAGCGAAACAGGTGCTTTATTACATTCCAGTGGGCGATGCCTGGATCAGATGTGAATGAACCAAGTTGGCCCACAGAGTAGGCGATGTCTGGGCGAGTTGTGCAGGAGAGATACTGGAGAGAGCCAATTGCACCTCCATAATCAACAGATTGCATGACATTGTGGTCTTCTGGCATTTTAGGGCTCTGTTCGTGCGAGAGACAAAGTCCTGGCTCCATGGATGTCGTCACAGGCTTGCAATCACTCATATTGAAGCAGGACAGCATGTCTAAGCAGTATTGGCGCTGTGACAGTGTCAGAGATCGCTTGGAGCGATTGCAATCAATCTTAATCCCTAAGATCTCTGCAGTAGGCCCCAGATCGCACAATTTGAAGTGTTTGCGCAGATCTGTGATGGTTTGCTTGATAGCATCCAAAGACAATGATGCAAAGGTCATATCATCGATGAAAACAGGTAGGATGAGCTTCACATCACCTCGAGAATACAGATAGACAGCTGCATCAGAATAAGTTTGCAAACAGCCCAAAGATTCGAGAATAGAGCGCATTTTGCGATTCCAGCAGTTTCTGCCCTGTTTTGTGCAATATAAGCCTTTCTTCAATAAACAAACCATTTGTTAGATGTGCTCAGTTTGCGCATATTGCGCAATTTGGTGTGTTTTGATTATATCTCACTGAGTTGAGCATTCATGTGCATCTTTTACACACTCAACCATTTTTCTTATCTTCTGATTTCCCCATTTGCTCTATTTACTCTTTATTGTTGTTTAGTGATGTTTCCATCCTTTATAACCCTTGTTGGAGTTCACAGCATGCTTTCTTTGTTTCTGACTGTGAATTCCAGGTGTGTTGTAGTAGATATACTTGAATACCATAGTTTCTGACTGTAAACTCCAGCCTTAGCACTTAGGGTTGTTAACACCATTTGCTTCACATCTCCCTCAGCAAATCCCTCTGGTTGCTCCATATACACATCACAATCCATCTCGCCATTCAGATAGGCATTTGAGATGTCGACTGACCAGAGATGAAGGTCCTGGATGGCTGCCAGAGCGAGAATGACTCTAAGAGGGCCTTGCAAGCTCTATTTGTCAAGCAGAAAGCCAGCACTCGATTTGTCACCCATGATGAGTTTTTCAGTATCAGGAAGTGGTCAGATGAGTCTCTGCCAGCTCTCTCTGCTCGTGTTGAACAGGTTATGGCCAGAATCCAGGAATTGCACCCCACCACCTTCAATTTGTCCAATCTGGATAATGAACTCACCTGCATGGCAATGATGCATGCTCTAGGCCCAGATTTCACCAACTTCACCTCTTCCCTCGCCCTCCTCACTGATTTAGACAAGGTCAAGGTCAAAGTGGCCTTCCAGAGCGAAGAAATCCATCGTCGACCTCGCCCTGAGCCTATTATAGCAGCTGAGACTGTCCTAGTGTCCACTTCCCCATCAAACTCATCCTCCTGCCAATGCCCTCGCAATTCACCCTGTTCCATCTGTGATCGCACCAACCACTGCCAATGCAGGTGCTTCGCCCTTCAAAAGGCGAAGAACTTCTACAAAATGTACACTTCTGGGAGAAAAGCAGCTGCTTCGGCATCAGGAGATCATGGGGCAGCAAATTCATTGCAGGAAGTGGTGGAAAAGGCCGGAAATGCAAGTCTTTGCTTGTCTCACCCTTCTGACCCATTCTCGCCGCTCCAACTTGATGCTGACTTCAATTGGAATGCAACTTGGGGGCCACTTCTCATATGACCCCCCATCTGTTAACAACCCTAAGTGCTAAGGCTGGAGTTCACAGTCAGAAACTATAGTATTAAAGTGTAGCTACTACAACACACCTGGAGTTTACAGTCAGAAACTAAAGAAAGTGTGCTGTGAACTCCAACAAAGGTTATAAAGGATGGAAACATCACTAAACAACAATAAACAGTAAATAGAGCAAATGGGAAACCAGAAGATAAGAAAAATGGTTGAGTGTGCAAAAGATGCACAAGAATGCTCAACTCAGTGAGATATGATCAAAACACACCAAATTGTGCAATATATGCAAACTGAGCACATCTAACATATTGATGGCAAGAAAGGCCACTCTGTCGAGTTCAGCAATGTCCTCCATGTCCTTGCCCTTGGCACCAATCTCCTCGCTGTTCTATACCTTGCTAGGACAAAGTCCTTTGTTATCCAGATTGACTCCACTTGAATGCCATTTCATTGCCCACCTGGCCCACCCCTGTTTGTTGCTACACTCAATAGCAACAATGCTGCCTTTCTGGATGGCACCACTGAGCCATGCACTGAATATGTTACAGATTGATTGCTTTAACTCATGAATCACTACTGATCACTACTGATCACTGTAGTGATTGCATTTCGCATATTTGGACTTGACTTCTTATTTAAAGTGTTTGCCACTCTTGTGACATGTTTCCCTTGTTTTTGTTTGTTGTTTGGACTCATTGTTATTGTCGGAATTCACTGTCTTCGCTTTTCCAGTTTCTGACAGTGAACTCCAGCTGTGTGTTTTCCAGCTGTTAACAGAATATGCATCTCCTGTGACGACTGTACCACTCGATCTATCACTCTGGTATTGCCATTTCGCCCACCATAATGTTGGGGACATCAAATCCCTCTTGGAGCGCAATCTGGTTACTGGTTTGAAGATGGATAGCACAGTTATGCCTGATCCTATATGTGAGCCTTGCCTAGCTGGCAAGATGCATGCCAATCTCTTCCCCTCTTCGACAACTCGCGCTTCCAGGCCTCTGGAACTCGTCCATTCTGATGTTCATCAAGTTCCTTACTGTTGTAATTTGATTGCTACATCTACTGATTATCACTCCAATTGTCTCACTTCACACATTTAGACTTTACATCACATTTAGAGTGTTTGCCACTCATGTAGCATGTTTCTCTTGTTGTTATTTGTTGTTCTGACTCATTGTTATTGTCGGAGTTCACTGTCTTCGCTTCTTCAGTTTCTGACAGTGAACTCCAGGTAATGTACTCGAAATACTCTCAATACATAGTTTCTGACAGTGAACTCCAGCTGAGGGTGAATCCAGCTGTTAACACATGTCTGGAATAGGTGCACTACTGTTGCCTTGGACAATGCCACTCCCTTCGAATTGTGATATGGTCGCAAGCCAGATGTGTCTTATTTTCAAGTTTGAGGGACCACTGCTTATGTCCACTTGCAGATGGACAAATGAGTTGCTCTAACTCCTCATTTTGAGAAATGCATCTTTATAGACTACCCTGATGGCTACAAGGGCTGGAAATTCTACAATCCAACCACAAAGCGCAATCTGATCTCTGAGAGAGTGGATTTCAATGAAAGGAGCAAATTTGCGCCCTTAGGTGTGTCTAATGCACCCCAATCACTTGTCTCTCCCCATCTACCCCCTAATCCATCACAATCATCGCAATCCCCTGTCTCACCAACTCCTTACATTGCTCCTGTGCTTGATGATGAAGAAGATGACGATTTCCTGACTCCTCAGGCTCTGATTCCTGGGGGGGAGCCACACTCTGATACTGATTAGGAATCAGCACCTTCATCACCCATTATTGTCCCTAATAACGATGTTATCGTCCCAGAAACACCCCCATCAGTCCCTTCAACACTTCCTGATCCATCTCCTCTTGTTCCATTCCCCACAAAGGATGAACCCCCAAGTCCTATTGGCATTGGTGCTCATCTACCTCACTGAACTTGCCAGTATCCAAGGGAGTGGTGGAAAGTAAGCCCTGTTGATGATGATGATGATGAAGAAGAAGAAGCAGACTCTACAGTATGCTTTGGGGCAAATATAGCACACCCTTGATTGTTTAAAGATGCTATGAGGCGAGATGATGCTTTGGAGTGGAGACAGGCTGCCCTCGACGAATTGGCAGCCCATAGATCGAATGGGACATGGATTGTGGTGTCTTGACCTAAAGATAAGCCCGTTATTGGCTCTAGGTGGGTATTCACCAAGAAATATCGTGCTGATAGCTCTTTTGAGTGCTATAAGGGTCATTTGGTCGCCCAAGACTTATCCCAACGCCTTGGATTACAATATCTTGAGGTTTTCGCCCCTACAGTGCGATTACCCACCTTGTGAGTCATTCTTGCACTTGCTGTGCTTCAGGATCTCCACCTTTGGTCTGTCAACATCTCCAATGCTTATCTGAATGGTGAGATGGACTGTGAGGTGTTTATGGAACAACTAGAAGGATTTGCAAAGAGAGAAGCGAAAGAGATGGTCTGTTTGCTGAAGAAGGGCCTATATGGCACAAAATGTTAAAACAGCTGAAAGCACACCCAGCTGGAGTTCACTGTCAGAAACTAGTGTATTCAGAGTATTTCGACTACATTACTGTTGGAAGTTTAACCCACACTTTAGACAGTGACATTGGCTGGGTAGCCTAATGGTTAAGGCAATCCTACTAGTGATGGGAAGTCCCAGGTTCGAGTCTGGGTCTGGCCAGATTTTCTCTCTGAGTTTTCCCGCTTTAACAATTACCTGGAGTTCACTGTCAGAAACTAGGGAAGCGCAGACAGTGAACTCCGACACTATAGAAGGATGGAAACAACAAATAACAACACAAGAAACACTCCACAAGAGTGGCAAACAACCAAAATAAGAAGCAAAGTCTTAAATATGCGAAGTATAGTGTGATCAGTAGATGAAGCAATCAATATCTAACACTCCCCCCTGATTGTGCATCTCTGCAAACCTAGCTCCCCTCACATTGCCTTAGTCCAAGCATCTCACAGAAATACTGGACCTTGACTCAAGGGAGTGCTTTGGTCAGCAGATTAGCTGGCATATCAGAGGTGGGCAGAAATGTGGGTGAAATCATACCTTTATCAACTGTATCTCGAAGCCAATACCAGCGCAAATCCAAGTGCTTCATCCTCCCATGATGCTCTGGATGCTTCGCCACCTGAATTGCTGACTGGTTGTCCATATACAAAGTTGAAGGCCCAGAGATCTCAATTCCAAGCTCCTGCATCAGTTTGCACATCCAGACGATTTCCTTGCCAGCCTTGCATGCAGCAACATACTCAGCTTCAGTTGTGGACAATGCCACAATGGGCTGGCACTTGGACATCTAGGAAACGACTCCAGTACCCATTTTGACCACATAAGCACCTGTAGAGTGACCAGAATCCTTGCAACTGCCATGATTTACATTAGAATAGGTCGAGAATGGCTCAGAATGCGATGAGATGGGGGAATAAGTGTTAAGTGTTGTGAGGCACAACTGGTATTGATTGCGCACTTAGCGCATTTTAGACTTCTTTGCTCTATTTAGAGTGTTTGGCACACATGTGTCATGTTTCCCTTGTTTTTGTTTGTTGTTTGGACACTCTATTCATGTCGGAGTTCACTGTCATTGCTTCTCCAGTTTCTGACAGTGAACTCCAGCTGTGAGCCAATCCAGCTGTTCTAACAATAAGTGATGCCATAGTCCAAAGAGCCCTTGATATAGCGAAATAGGTGCTTTACAGCATTCCAATGGGCGATTCCTGGGTCAGAGGTGAAAGAGGCAAGCTGGCCAACTACAAATGCGATATCAAGGCGAGTAGTGCATGAAAGATACTGCAAAGAGCCAATTGCGCCTCCATAGTCCACATTTCGCATGAAACTGTGCTCTTCAGTGGTCCTGGGGCTTTGTTCCCTCGAAAGACACAGTCCTGGCTCCATTTGCGTCATGACAGGCTTTGAATCAGCCATGTTGAAGCAAGAGAGCATGTCAATGCAATACTGGCCCTGGGAGATTGTCAGAGCACATTTGAGGCGGTCACGATTGATTTTGATGCCCAAGATCTCAGTTATAGCTCCCAAATTGTACAATTTGAAGTGTTTGGCCAGATCTGCAATTGCCTACTTGATGGCATCAAGAGATTTCAATTCAAAGGTCATATAATTGACAAAGACAGGAAGGATGATCCTGACATCACTTCGAGCATAGATATAGGTGGCAGCGTCAGAATAGGTGCGATTGAACCCAATTGATGCCAGAGTAGCATTCATCTTGCGATTCCATCAATTTCCGCTCTGTTTGGTGCCATATAGCACTTTCTTGAGCAAACAGAAAGTCTCCTTCACATTTCCCACTGCAAAACCTTCTGGCTGCTCCATAAATACATCACAGTCCATCTCACCATTGAGATAAGCATTGGAGATGTCAACAGACCACAGATGCATATCTTGGAGCACAGCAAGTGCTAGAATGACTCATAGAGTGGGTAAGCGCACAGTTGGGGCGAAAACATCTATATACTCGAATCCTGGGTGCTGAGAGAATCCCTGGGCGACCAATCAACCTTTATATCGCTCAAAGAAGCCATCAGCATGATATTTCTTTGCAAAGACCCACTTAGAACCGATGACGGGATGATCCTTTGGTCTAGGGACCAGAATCCATGTCCCATTCGCATCATGGGCCATTATTTCGCTCTCTGCAGCCTTTTTCCACTCCAAAGCGTCCGATTGCTTCATTGCATCCTTAAATGACCTTGGGAGCGCCCCATCTGCACTCAAACAGCTGGCCATGTCCACTTCTTCATCAGACTCGTCTGATTCATCAGCCAGAGGTGTAGAAGTCAGTTTCCACCATTCACCAGGTGGTTTTCAATTCCTGGCAGGTAACGGGGCTCCAATTCCAACTGGGCTAGCTGGTTCGACCTTTATTGGCTCAGGAGTTGGCTCAGGAGTTTCTGGGACGATCGAGGGTGATATGAGAGGTGTAGCTGGTGATAAAGGGGCTGATTCCTGTTCTCCATCAGGATCTGGCACCCCCCCAGGAATTAGAACCTGAGGAGTCAATTCATCGTCATCTCCATCATCCTGGGGTGCTGGAGGTAAGTATGGCGCAGAGATTGGTGGGATTGAGTGGTCTGGAACAATTAGGGGTACAAAAGCGCTCCTTTCATCGAAATCAGCTCATTCTGAGATAATGGTGCGCATTGGGGTTGCATTGTAGAATTTCCAGCCTTTGTAGCCATCAGGGTACCCAATGAAGACACACTTTTCATAATGAGGGCGAAGAGCTGCTCTCTTGTCTTTCTGGACATGCACATAAGCTGTTGAGCCCCAGACTCGAAGGTAAGACACATCTGGCTTTTGTCCATGCCAGAGTTCAAATGGTGTGGAGTTATCCAGGGCAGACAAAGGACATCTATTCCAGACATGGATGAGTGCTGCCAGTACTTCGCCCCAGAATAACATGGCAAGTCCAGATTCCTGTAACATTGCAATTATGCGCTCAGAGAGAACTCAATTTGTGCGTTCTGCAACCCCATTCTGCTGTGGACGTACTCTAACCATGTGCTGGCGCTCTATGCTGCATTCCTGGGTGAATTTGAGCATGGCATTACTCATATACTCGCCCACCTTGTCGTCTTGCAGAGTTTTGATGCGTCTTTCACTCTGGTTCTCAGCAAAGGCCTTAAACTGTCTAAAAGTGTCGAAAACCTCTGATTTCGCCTTCAATAGCATAACAAAGCAATATCTGGAGTAATCATTGATGAATGTCACCCAATAGCGATAGCCAGAGAATGTTCGATAGGGTACTTCATGTACATCTGAATGGATGAGTTCCAGAGGTCGAGATGAGCAAGATTGGGATGAAGGGAAGGGATTTGCATGCATTTTGCCTGCCAGGCATGGCTCACAGATGGGGTCAGGTATAGTTTTGCTGTCGAGCTTCAAACCAGTCACCAGTTTGTGCTCCAGGAGTGATTTGAAGTCCACTACATTGTGATGGGCGAAGCGGCGATGCCAGAGGGCGAAATTGGGCACAACAGTTGTTGCAGGTGATGCAGACTCTGTCACACATTCAGTAGTGCCCTCGAGGTATGCTGCATTCATGCTATCAATCCTGGCAGTGAATAGAGGTGGTCCCGGTGGGCGAGAGAACAGCAAATGCGATGAATTGATATGGACATTGAACCCAGAGTGGCAAGTGAGGTAAAGAACAGCCAGAAAGTTATTTCGAAGGTCGGGGACATGCAGGACATTAGAGAACTCCACAGAGTGCCGCTTCTTTCCATCTATCACAGGCTGGAACACCACAGACCCAACTCCTGCTGAATACACCACACAGTTGTTGGCGAGGTTGATTGGGACGCGTTTTGGCACATAATTGCGAAGCCAATGGCAATGGGGGGTCATATGAGAAGTGGCCCCCGAGTCTGCATTCCAATTGAAGTCAGCATCGAGTTGGAGTGGCGAGAATGGGTTAGAGGGGTGAGACGAGCGAAGACTTGCATTTCCGGCCTTTTCCACCACTTCCTGCGATGAATTTGCTGTCCCATGCTCTCCTGATGGCGAAGCAGCTGCTTTTCTGCCAGAAGTGCGCATTTTGTAG
>JBBPTS010000378.1:0-17954 GCA_038094235.1 Fistulinella staudtii
TTATGTTCTCACATTTATTTCCGTCCCTTCCATTCTATGCCTCATGTCACACATGCTTTATTAATCTCCGCTTTCTATTTCTGTTATCTCGGCTATGCTTTTCTGATGAACTCTTCTGTGTACCTATTGCTTCTCACGCACAGCCCAGATAAGCAGTGCCTCGATTAGGGTAGCTACACAGCCATGTACAGCCTCATACCATGCATATATAAACCCAAGGAACTAGGCTGGTAACCCCAGTCTTGTTCACTTGGAACTTTCGCCTAACAAGCAGATAAGCAGCCAAGTAGCTCACTCGGTCCATCCCCTCCTTCGCTATCTAAGGGAGAGCCCTAACCCGGTGTACCCCGGTCAACTACCTTTTTCTCCCTTGCTCCACGTTAAGGATCCTCGCACTCACAGGCCAGAGTTGTTAGGTTCGCTTCATCAAGCTTCTCAAACTGAGGAGTTACTCTCAGTTGAGTCGCCCTTATATATTCATGGGCATATGTATGTACATGTTTATATATAATTCCATAAGCGTATTTCTGAGAATTGTACCATAAGAGCATAATGTGCCATTGGGCGATAAGTAGAACATGTGGATGCGTCATGCATCAAGGGTCGTCGGAAGCAATAAAGGCAGTGCCTTCTGTAATGGAAGAGAAGTGAACGGAGATTAAATACTCGTGTGGTTCATTACGTCTGATGCCAGTGCCAATTGCACAGGGTGGAGATTAAAGGGCAGTGCCCTTCGTATAAGGGAAGTGGGAACGGGCTAGTGGTGCCCAAGGGTGTGACACTTTGTCGCAAAGGATTTATTCTCTTCTAGATCATGTGATCTTCATCGTCATGTGATGCGTCACGAGGTTAGTTTCGTGACTTGGCTTATATCAGTCGAAAGCGAAGGAAAACGTCTAAGTCATCAAGACCTTTTATTGGATTCGTAACACCATCCCCTTCTCATGGTCTTCAAGTTCCGACGAAGACCCTAATGGGTGGCTGGGTGGGAAATGAACGTGACGGCGCGTACGAAGAGGGTTTTATAAGGATTTTCTATTCCGAAGTTTTCATAGAACGATTCGCGTAGGTGGAGCTTGGGGTTCTTTTCATGGAATTCCGCTATCGCCTCTTTGGTGTGGGTGAGGTTCTTCTCAGGTTCTCAAGTGCGGTCTTCTTCCAAGTATCCGTGCCAATGCACCAGATATTCCCATCTGTTCCGTCGTTTTCGAGCGTCCACAATGAAATCTACTTCGTATTCTTCATCCCGATCCTCGGTTACTAGAACTGGACCTGGGTTCTGGACAGGTTGGCCATCGAGGCGTTCCTTGTAGGGTTTGATCCGTGATACGTTTACCACCGGATGTATTTTTATATGGGAAGGAAGGAGTAGTTTAACGGCATTCCGGCCGATAATCTGGGTGATCTGGAAGGGTCCTAGCCACTTCTCAGAGAGCTTCCGTGATTCCCGCATCAAGCGGAGGTTGTCCGTTGCAAGCAGCACCTGATCGCCGAGTTCGTATTTGGGGGCGTCAGATCGGTGCTTGTCGGCTTGTTTTTTCATTGCCTCTTGGGCTTTTTCTAGATTTGCGGATGTTTCCGCGAGGGTTTGCTCGATTTTCTGAGCTAGGTCGTCTGCCGCTGGGGCTTTAGAAGTACCGGGTTCTATCCCCATTCGTGGTGGGTATGTCTGTGTGACTTCAAAGGGGGTTTTCTGGGAGGAGGCTTGCTTCTTCGAGTTATATGAGAATTGAGCGATGGGCAGCCATTCACTCCAGTCATTCTGATGATCGCAGATGAATAACCGAAGGTATTGCTGTAGGTCCCTGATGATTCGCTCCGTCTGTCCGTCCGTTTGTGGATGTGATGCCGTTGAAAGGCGTGGTTTTATTCCTAGGCGTGTGCACAGATCTTTCATCACTTGTGCGGCGAACTGGGGGCCGCGATCTGACACAATGCTTCGGGGTAGTCCGTGGTTCGTCCAAACACGCTCTAAATAGAGCTTAGCCGTTTCGAACACGCTAATGGTTTTGTTGCAGGGGACGAATTCTACTTCTTTAGAAAATCGATCCATAACGGCGAGTACCGAGTCATAGCCGTGGGAGATGGGTAGATCGGTGAGAAAGTCGGCGGAGATATCTTCCCATGGCATGTTTGGTAATTCCAGTGGCTGTAACTTGCCAGCTGGGGCCGTGTTTCTTGTTTTCATTTTCTGACACGTGTGGCATCGAGCCACGTAATCTTTTACGTCTTTGGTCATTCCTGGCCAATAGTAATGGGTCTGGATCAGGCTCATTGTCTTTTCCACTCCTGGATGTCCTGCCACTGGCGTATCGTGGTGAGCGGTCATTACCATCATTCGGACCTTTTCCGGTGTGAAGACTTTTCCTTCTTTCCTAAAGACACCATCGTCTGAGAGCTCTGCTCCCTGGTTTTCTATTTGGTTGACCTCCGATTCCCGAAGCTGAAGGGTTTCCGATCGGATCTGGTCGAGGATTCTGTCCCCATCATCTTCGATGCGTGTCGAATGGATCTTATCCGGGGTTATGAGTTGGATGCCCTTATTGTCATTCTCAACTCCTTCTACGTGATCACTTCTTCTAGAGAGTGCATCCGCTGCGGCCATTGCCATTCCGGGTTTGTGTACCCATATGTAGTTAAATCTGGATAAATACTGGCTCGATCGAGCCTGACGTCTGTTGAGATCTTGTTGTTGCATGAACCACTGGAGGTTTGCGTGGTCATTCCAGATCTCGAACTGGAATCGTGCTCCTTCTAGGTAGTGACGCCATTTCTCTAATGCCCTTATGACGCTAAGCATTTCTTTATCGAACACCGGATAGTTCCTTTCGGTGTTGTTGAGGGCGTGGGAGAAGAAGGCGACGGGATGCCAGCGATTTTCCTTTTTTGTTTCCAGGATTGCCCCTGTGGCAAAATCCGATGCGTCCGTCTGTAATCTATACTCCGTTTCGTCATCTGGAAAGGCCAAGATGGGGGCCATGGAGAACGCTTCTTTGAGCCTTTCAAAGGCAGTTTGTTCTTCTGATTGCCACTGAAATGGCAAGTCCTTTTTTGTAAGGCGGGTTAGGGGTTTCGCAATGGATGCATAATCTTTGATGAAACGGTGGTAGAAGTTGGCTAGCCCTAGGAAGCTTCGTACGTCATGAAGGTTCCTGGGTTTCGGCCATGCCCGTATGGCATCCACCTTCTCAGTGTCCATCTTGATTCCCCCTGTTCCCACCGTCATTCCGAGGAATTCTACTTCTTCCACGGAGAACGTGCATTTTTCTGGTTTGGCAAAAAGATCGTTTTCTTCTAACCTTTTTAGAACTTCTTTCACGATGCGGTCGTGTTCCTCCTGGGAGTCCGTTTTCGTGAATATGAGGAGGTCATCGATGTAGACCACCACAACGTCTTCTAAGTCTGCGAAGATCTCGTTCATCATAGCTTGGAAGGTGGAGGGAGAATTGCACAGGCTGAAATACATGACCAGGGGTTCGAAAGCTCCTCTGAAGCAAACGAATGCTGCCTTCCATTCATCCCCTTCTTTGATGCGAACGTTGTTGTAACCCCATCTGAGGTCGATCTTCGTAAATTTCTTTGCTCCTTTGAGCTTGTCCACCAGCTGAGAAATGAGGGGCAGCGGGTAGTTGTTTCGAACCGTGTGTTCATTTAGATAACGGTAGTCCTGTACCATGCGTTTTCTTCCATCCTTCTTTGGGACGAAGAAGACCGGCGATGTTTGAGGGGATTTTGAAGGGCGGATGTATCCCTTTCGTAATTGTTCATCTATAAATGCCAAGACTTCTTCTTGTTCTTTTGGTCCCAAAGGGATCAGCTTCCCTTTCTTAGGGGTAAAGGTTTCTTTGAGATCGATGGCATGATCCCAGGGCTTTCTTAGCGGCATTCTTTCGGAATCCTTTTCCTCAAACACCTTTAGCCATTGATGGAAGCGGGCAGGCACCAGTTGTGTGGGTCGCTTCTTTTCTTCCTTTGGTTTTTCTATAGCAGCCCGTGTGTGGTACGCTGCCCAGGCGTTGCGTTGCTCCTCTTGCTCGCATGCGAGTAGGAATTCACTTCTATCCTGTAGCATGTGGCAGGAGTGGGGGCAACGGGTGAATTTTAGTTCTCCGGATCTCCAGTTGATTTCCGGGTTGTGCTTCTTTAGCCAGTTGTACCCAATGACCAGTGGGAATGTGGCAATATCTGTTACTTCTGCCTCTATCCTTTCTCGGTGTCCTTGATACTCGATTTGGATTAGGGCTGTGTGGGTTATCTTTCCCGCGGAGTTGTGCGTTCCGTCGACGTTAATGATGGAGATGGGGTGTCGTAATTTTCTCATGGGGATATGATGTTTTTCGGCCCATGTTTTGTCAATGAAAGTGACATTAGCGCCACTGTTGAGGAGAGCTTCTACCGTGTTCCAGTCACGGTTACGTTGGTCAGGCGAGATGCGTATTTTCAGAGATATTTCGTTATCTGTTCGTGCCGACCGAGTGAATAGTTCTTCCAGAAAAGGGGTTTCTTCCTTCTTGGATGAGTAATTAGAGGAATCAAGCGTGTGTTTCTGGTCCACACCGCGCTCATCAAGAGACGCCTCTGACCGTGTATCCATAATGTCCGTACATTCCAAGAAAGAATACTTATTGTTGGCGAACCGTTTTTCCGGTTTCAGTTCACCTTCCCTTTTCCCTTCTGTTGGAAAGCCCTCTGTACAAAGTACTCCTGCATTTCATCAAATGTCTTCCCCTTTATTTCGTTCCAGGGGTCTGACACCTGTGGGTTTTCATCGGCGACTTCCCACGCTGTGGCTCCTTCCTGTCTTGGAGCTCTTCTTTCAGGGGCTTGTGACGTCTTTGCACCCCTGGCGTTTCGGTTGCCTTTTCGGCATTCCTTCTTGTGCTTTCCTCCGACCCATTTGCATTCGGGGCAGGAGATCTTTGGTTTTGGACACTCTTTTAGGAGATGTCCCGTCTGTCCACAATTGAAGCATACCCCTCCTTTTGGGGTGTTTCCGCTGGCGGCTGTGGTCTGTCTGGCCGCTGTTGGAGGTGGAGCGTTTCGTATATTTTGCCTGGTGTACATTCTATAGACTTCAAAGGCCTTGCCAATTTTTCGTATGTTGGTCAAGGTAGTGGAGATGAACAGACTCCGTTGGTCCGTTCGGAAGAGTTCTTGTCTGATTTCGTCAGACACTGCTTGTTCGAGGAGCAAGACCCCGTGTTCATCACTTAGGTCTGCCCGATTGTTGGCCGCTTGCCACTTAGCGAGGAAGGTGTCGATATCGTCCCTTCCTTGTTTTAATTTGGTGATGTTCACCATCGCCCAGTCGCAGTGCAACATTGGTTTCATTAGACCTTCAAACTCCGTTTTGAAGTCTTGCCAAGATTTGAAGGTCGTTCGTCCTTGTAGGAGCTTTTCCAACTCCGATTGTGCCCAGGGTCCTCCTTTTTGTCCCTTTAGGCGTGACAACACCGCCCTCATGCCTTCCATGAGTTTGATGTCATATTCTTGTTCTCCGGTGATCGGATTTATCTTATCCGTCCCGTCGTTATATCTGGCCTTTACCAGAAAGAAAGGGTTCGAGCGGAGCCAGGATCGCATCTTGATCCACCACTCGTCAAACTTGGCTTTGGACCCATCGTATTCTCCAGGGTCCTTGAATGCTTCTATTCTGCTTCCACCCGTAGATGGCCCTGCCCAGTTTTGGTTGTTCGCCGCCAGGGCGTTGTCTCTTTGCTCCTTGAGCGTCCTTATTTCGTGGGCTTGGGCGTTCATCTCGGTGATCATGGCCTGGAGTTGGCCCCTGAGTGCGTCAAGCTGTTCTTCGTACGACATTTGTGGAAGGGAATTTTATATTAAAGGGGGGGTGGCTATCTCTGCAATGATACGCGAGGGATTTCTTTCAATCTCCTACTGACCCAAGGCCTTACTTCTTGGCCTTCTTTAGTAGATAGGATGAGCAAGGGGGGAGCGAGGATCTGCTCTCGCTTTGGATGTGTATGGGTAGGTCCTTTTTACCCACTTCTTTCTCGGCCCTTCCTCTGTTTGTATTCCGATCTCCGATACGTCTCTTTTCCCTCCTGAGGGTCCTACTAGTCTCCCTTCTTTCAACCCGTTCAGAAAGGCAATGCGATCCCCACTGTACGTATCGAGTCTCTCCGCAGTACCACGAAGATCCAATCCGTTCTCTTCTGCTTTCTCTACCAGGTACTCGATCTCGAGCAGGAGGTAGGGTCCCTGGAGCTCCTCGTAGAAGCTGGGGGCGAGTCGGTTGGAGCGTTGCCTGTGGTCGGCTTGCTCGATGAGGTCGGTTATGCTTTGAATAAAGAGGCCGGCCTCTTTGTTGAATTTCTGATGGGAGGCGATTACCTCCGGGTCGAGTGGTGCCGGTTCGTCGGCGAAGAGGTCTGTGGGAGGGGTGGAGGAAATGGAAAAGTGCGAGGATGGCACTAGTCCTGTTAGCGTATGCGAGGTACGGAGCTTCTGGTGGACGTTACTTCTTTAATCATCCTATTTTTGCAGCGTCTTGTTGGAGCCTTCAGCAAAGACCGTTGTCGATGGTGAAGTGGGTAGTTTGAGAAGAGTGAAACGAAAAAGCCTTATCAAGGGGCTTAAGCGAGAAGTGTAGAGGGGTTAGTTCAAGCACTCGAAGCAACCAGTACAAGTCAACTGTCAAGCTTCTCAAACTGAGGAGTTACTCTCAGTTGAGTCGCCCTTATATATTCATGGGCATATGTGTGTACATGTTTGTATATAATACCATAAGCGTATTTCTGAGAATCGTACCATAAGAGCATAATGTGCCATTGGGCGATAAGTAGAACATGTGGATGCGTCGTGCATCAAGGGTCGCGTCGGAACCAATAAAGGCAGTGCCTTCTATAATGGAAGAGAAGCGGACGGAGATTAAATACTTGTGTGGTTCATTACGTCTGTCGTCGGTGCCAATTGCACAGGACGGGGATTAAAGGGCAGGGCCCTCCATATAAGGAAAGTGGGAACGGGCTAGTGGTGCCCAAGGGTGCGACACTTTGTCACAAGGGATTTGTTTGCGTCTAGATCATGTGATCTTGATCGTCATGTGATGCGTCACGAGGTTAGTCACGTGACTTGGCTTATATCAGTCAAAAGCGAAGAAAAACGTCTAAGTCATCAAGACTTTATTGGATTCGTAACAATCTCCACCTCTTCCATTCTATGCCTCATGTTACACATGCTTTATTAATTCCCGCGTTTGCTATTTCTGTTATCTCGGCTATGTTTTCTGATGGACTCTTCTGATGTACTTATCACTTCTCATGCACAGCCCAGATAAGCGGTGCCTCGATTAGGGTAGTTACACAGCCATGTACAGCCTCGTAGTATGCATATATAAACCCAAGGAACTCGGCTGGTAACCCCAGTCTTGTTCACTTGGAACTTTTGCCTAACAAGCAGATAAGCAGCCGAGTAGCTCACTCAGTCCATTTCCCTCACTCGCTATATAAGGGAGAGCCCTCACACGGTATACCCCAGTCCCCCTCTATCTCTCCCTTGCTCCACGTTAAGGATCCTTGCACTCGCAAGTCAGAGTTGTTAGGTTCACTTCAGATACATCATGCATCAAGGGACTTCAGAACCTTTTCAAGGCAGTGCCTTCTGAAATGGAAGAGAAGGGACGGAGATTAAATAGTCATGTGTGTCATTACTTCTGATGCTGGTGCCAATTGCACAGGGCAGAGATTAAAAGGGCAGTGCTCTATGTATAGGGAAATAGAAAGATGGGCTAATGGTGTCCAAGGGCACGACACTTTGTTGCAAAGGAGTGAGACTCTTCTAGATCATGTGATCTTCATCGTCATGTGATGTGTCATGAGGTTAGTCACATGACCTGGCTTATATCAGTTTGAAGCAAGAAAAATGTCTAAGTCATCAAGACTTTATTGGATTTGTAACACAGACCATCAGCCGGAATGCCATTAAGCTACTCCTTCCTTTCCATATAAAAATACATCCAGTGGTAAACATATCATAGATCAAACCCTATAAGGAGCACTTTGATGTCCAACCCATACAGAACCCAGGTCCAGTCCTAGTGACCGAGGACAGAGATGAAGAATACAAAGTCAATTTCATAGTAGATGCTCACAAACAATGGAACAGATGGGAATATCTTGTGCACTGGCACAGATACTTGGAAGAAGACCATACTTGGGAACCTGAGAAGAATCTCACCCATGCCAAAGAGGCAATAGCGGAATTCCATGAGAAAAATCCCAAGCTCCACCTACATGAGTCATTTTACAAAAATTTCAGCTTAGAAAATCCCTACAAAACTCTCTTTGTTCATGCCATCACTTTCACATCCCTCCCAACCACCCAATAGGGTCTTTGATGGAACTTGAAGACCATGAGAAGGGGATGGTGTTATGAATCCAAAGTTCATCAACTGAACTTAGACATTTTCACACTTTCAACTGACATAAACCAGGTCATGTGACTAACAATGTGACACATCACATGATGATGAAAATCATATGATCTAGACAAGTCTGAATCCTTCATGACAAGTGTTGCACCTGAAACAAAAAAGAGACAAGGAAAGAGGAAAGCTAAGTAACTGGCTTGTGAAGTTGTCCTTTAACGCAGAAACAACCAAGGGACTTTCCCCAGTTCATTGCTTGGTATATGAAATGAAAAGACTTCTTCTGTCTTGAAAGGTTGGCTTTCAAAGACTAACTTCAAGAATAGCCTATAAGGCGTAGAGTGCTTTATTAAGCAGGAGGTGAGGGAGGACTGAGTCTGACTGGTAGAGCACGGCCATAGGTGTGAGATCCAAATAAACAAGACTGGGGTTTAACCAGTTGAGCTACCTGAAACGAAAAGAGAAAACTGAGTGGAGATCTCGCAAGTGCTTTATGGGCAACTTCAAGTAAATCCAACTGAGGTCTTACGCTCAGTGGATTCACCCTTATATATTCATAGGTGAGTGTGTACATGTTTGTGCATAACTACCATAAACGTATTTCTAGGAATCGTACCATGTGAGCATAATCTGCCATTGGGAGATAAGTATAACATGCGGATGCGTCGTGCATCAAGGGTCTTTGGAGCCAATAAAGGTAGTGCCTTCTGAAATGGAAGAGAAGTGAAATGGAAATTAAATAGTCATGTGATCGTTATGTCTGATGCCCGATACAATGGTAAGGGCGGAAATAAAGAGGGCAGTGCCCCGCATATAAGGAAGGTGGAGACAGGCTAATGGTGCCCAAGGGTGCGACACTTGTCGCGAGAGGGTTCGGTCTTGTCTAGATCATGTGATCTTCATCGTCATGTGATGTGTCACGAGGTTAGTCACATGACCTGGCTTATATCAGTCAAGAGGTAGGAAAAATGTCTAAGTCATTAAGACTTTATTGGATTCATAACACCATCCCCTTCTCATGGTCTTCAAGTTCCATTGAAGACCCTAATAGGTGGTTGGGCGGGATGTGAAAGTGACTGCGCATATGAAAAGAGTTTTGTAAGGGTTTTCTAGTCCGAAGTTCTCGTAGAACGACTCGCGTAGGTGGAGCTTGGGGTTCTTTTCATGGAATTCCACTATCACCTCTTTGGCATGGGTGAGGTTCTTCTCAGGTTCCCAGGTGCGGTCTTCTGCCAAGTATCCGTGCCAATGCACCAGATATTCCCAACTGTTCCTGCGCCTGCGGGCGTCGACGATAAAATCTACTTCGTATTCTTCATCCCGATCCTCGGTTACTAGAACTGGACCTGGGTTCTGCACAGGTTAGCCATCAAGGTGTTCCTTGTAAGGTTTAATCCGTGATATGTTTACCACAGGATGTATTTTTATATGGGAAGGAAGGAGTAGTTTAACGGCATTCCGGCCGATCGTCTGTGTGATCTGGAAGAGTCCTAGCCACTTCTCAGAGAATTTCCGTGATTCCTGCATCAAGCGGAGGTTGTCCGTTGCAAGCAGCACCTGATCGCCGAGTTTGTATTCTGGGGCGTCAGATCGGTGCTTGTCGGCCTGTTTTTTCATTGCCTCTTGGGCTTTTTCTAGATTAGTGGATGTTTCCGCGAGGGTTTGCTCAATCTTCTGAGCCAGTTCGTCTGCCACTGGGGCTTTAGAAGTCCCGGGTTCTATTCCCATCCGTGGCGGGTATGTGTGTGTGACTTTGAAAGGGGTTTTTTGTGAGGAAGCCTGCTTCTTCGAGTTATAGGAGAATTGAGCGATGGGCAGCCATTCACTCCAATCATTCTGATGGTCACAGATGAATAATCAGAGGTATTGCTGTAGATCCCGTATGATGCGCTCCGTCTGTCCGTCCATTTGCGGATGTGATGCCGTTGATAGGTGGGGTTTTATTCCTAGACGCGTGCATAGGTCTTTCATTACTTGTGTGGCGAATTGGGGGCTGCGATCTGATATGATACTCCTCGGGAGTCCGTGATTCATCCAAACGCGCTCTAAGTAGAGTTTAGCGGTTTCTAACATGCTAATGGCTTTATGACAGGGGATGAATTCCACTTCTTTGGAGAATCGATTCATAACGGCGAGTACCAAGTCATAACCTTGGGAGATGGGTAGATCTGTGAGAAAGTCAGCGGAGATATCTTCCCATGGCATGTTCGGTAGTTCCAGCGGTTGTAGCTTGCTGGCTGGAGCCGTGTTTCCTGTTTTCATTTTCTGACAGGTGTGGCATCGAGCCACATATTCTTTTATGTCTTTGGTCATTCCTGGCCAATAGTAGTGAGTCTGAATAAGATTCATCGTCTTTTCCACTCCTGGATGTCCTGCCACTGGCGTGTTGTGGTGTACAGTCATTACCGTCATTTGGACCTTTTCCGGTGTGAAGTCTTTCCCTTCTTTCCTAAAGACTCCATCGTCTGTGAGCTCAGCTCCTTGGTTTTCTATTTGGTTGACCTCCGATTCCCGAAGCTGTAATGTTTCCGATCGGATTTGGTCCAAGATTCTGTCCCCATCATCTTCGATGCATGTCAAACGGATCTTATCCGGGGTTATGAGTTGGATGCCTTTATTGTCATTCTCAACTCCTTCTGCATGATCGCTTCTTCTAGAAAGCGCATCTGCTGCGGCCATTGCCGTCCCAGGTTTATGAACCCAAACGTAGTCAAATCTAGATAAATATTGGCTCCATCGAGCCTGTCGTCTGTTGAGATCTTGTTTCTGCATGAACCACTGTAGGTTGGCGTGGTCATTCCAGATCTCAAACTGGAAGCATGCTCCTTCTAGGTAGTGGCGCCATTTCTCCAGTGCCCTGATGACGCTTAGCATTTCTTTGTCGAACACCAGGTAGTTTCGTTCGGTGTCATTAAGGGCGTGGGAGAAGAAGGCGACTGGGTGCCATCTATCTTCCTTTTTCGTTTCCAGGATTGCCCCTGTGGCAAAATCCGATGCGTCCGTCTGTAGTCTATACTCCGTTTCGTCATCTGGGAATGCTAAAATGGGGGCTGTGGAAAATGCTTTTTTGAGCCTGTCAAAGGCTTCTTGTTCTTCTGACTGCCACTGAAAGGGCAAGTCCTTCTTTGTTAGGCAGGTTAGGGGTTTCGCAATGGATGCATAGTCCTTGATGAAACGGTGGTAGAAATTTGCGAGGCCAAGGAAGCTTCGTACGTCATGGAGGTTCCTTGGCCTGGGCCATTCTTGGATTGCTCCCACCTTTTCATCATCCATTTTAATCCCGTCTTTTCCCACGGTCATTCCGAGGAATTCTACTTCTTCCACGGAGAATGTACATTTTTCTGGTTTGGTGAAGAGATCATTTTCTTCTAGCCTTTTTAGAACTTCTTTCACGATGTGGTCATGTTCCTCCTGGGAGTCCGTTTTCGTGAATATGAGGAGGTCATCGATGTAGACCACCACTACGTCTTCTAGATCTGCGAAGATCTCGTTCATCATTGCTTGAAAGGTGGAAGGGGAGTTGCACAGCCCGAAGTACATGACTAAGGGTTCGAAGGCTCCTCTGAAACAAACGAATGCGGCCTTCCACTCATCTCCTTTGATGCGAACATTATTGTACCCCTATCTGAGGTCAATCTTCGTGAACTTCTTTGCTCCTTTGAGCTTATCTACCAGTTGTGAAATGAGGGGCAACGGGTAGTTGTTGCGAACCGTGTGTTCGTTTAGATATCGGTAATCCTGTACCATGCATTTTCGTCCATCCTTCTTTGGGACAAAGAAGACCGGCGAGGTTTGGGGGGATTTTGAGGGGTGTATATACCCTTTTCGTAACTGTTTGTCTATAAACGCCGAGACTTCTTCTTGCTCTTTAGGCCCCAAAGGGATTATTTTTCCTTTCTTTGGAACGAAGGTTTCTTTGAGATCTATTGCGTGATCCCAGGGCTTTCTTATCGGCATTCTTTCGGAGTCCTTCTCCTCAAACACCTTTAGCCATTGATGGAAGCAAGTGGGCACCAGTTGTGCAGGTTGCTTCTTTTCTTCTTTCGGTCTTTCTATGGCAGCCCAAATGTGATATGCCATCCAGGTGTTATCTTGTTCTTCTTTATCACATGTGACCAGGAATTCGCTTCTATCCTGTAGCATGTGGCATGAGCGGGGGCAGCGTGTGAACTTCAAACTTCCGGATCTCCAGTCGATCTCCGGGTTGTGCTTCTTCAGCCAGTTATACCCTATAACCAGGGGAAACGTGGCAATATCCATGACTTCTGCCTCTATCCTTTCTCGATGTCCTTGGTACTCGATTTGGATCAGGGCTGTGTGGGTTATCTTCCCAGCTGAGTTGTGAGTTCCATCAATGTTGATGACAGAGATGGGGTGTCATAATTTTCTCATGGGGATATGATGCTTTTCTGCCCATGTTTTATCGACGAAGGTGACGTTTGCGCCACTATTGAGGAGTGCTTCTACTGTGTTCCAGTCACGGTTCTTCTGATCAGGGGATAGCCGTATTTTTAGGGATACTTCGTTTTTTGTCCTCACTGATCTGGTGAAAAGTTCTTCCAGAAAAGGGGTCGTTTCTTCCTTTTTGTTGCAAGAGGAATCAAGCGTGCATTTCTGGTCTGCACCGCGCTCATCAAGAGACACCTCTGACCATGTATCGACTGTATCTGTAAAGTCCAAGGAAGAATACTTATTGTTGGTGAACCGTTTTTCCGGTTTCAGTTCGCCCTCCCTTTCCCCTTCTGCTGGAAGGCCCTTCTTATGAAATACTCCTGCATTTGGTCAAATGTCTTTCCCTTGATTTCATTCCAGGGGTCAGACACTTGCGGAGTTTCGTCGGCCACCTCCCATTGTGTTGCGCCTTCTTCTTTTGGCGCACTTCTTCTTTCAGGGGCTTGTGTCGTCTTTGCACCCCTGGCGTTTCGGTTGTCTTTCTGGCACTCCTTCTTGTGCTTTCCTCCAACCCATTTGCATTCAGGGCAGGAGATCTTAGGTTTCGAACATTCCTTCAGGAGGTGTCCTGTCTGCCTGCAATTGAAGCATACCCCTCCTTTTGAGGTGCTTCTGCTGGCTGTGACTTGTCTAGCCGTTGCCAGAGGTGGGCCATTTCTTATGTTTTTCCCCGTATACATCTAGTATGCTTCATAGGCCTTGCCAATTTTTCATATGTTGGTCAAGGTGGTGGAAATAAACAGACTCCGTTGATCTGTTCGGAAAAGTTCTTGTCTGATTTTGTCAGACACTGCTTGTTCTAAGAGTAGGACCCCGTGTTCATCGCTTAGGTCCGCCCGGTTGTTAGCCGCTTGCCACTTGGCGAGGAAGGTGTCGATATCATCCTTTCCTTGTCTTAATTTGGTGATATTCACCATCGCCCAGTCGCGGTGTAACATGGGTTTCATCAATCCTTCGAATTCTGTTTCGAAGTCGGCCCACTCTTTGAAGGAGGTCCTTCCTTATAAGAGCTTCTCTAGCTCTGATTGCGCCCAGGGTCCTCCTTTCTGCCCCTTTAGGCGTGACAACACTGCCCTCATGCCTTCCACGAGTTTGATGTCATACTCTTGTTCTCCGGTGATCGGATTTATCTTATCCGTCCCGTCACTGTATCTGGCCTTTACCAGAAAGAATGGGTTTGACCTGAGCCAGGATCTTATCTTGATCCACCACTCGTCAAACTTTGCTTTTGACCTGTCGTATTCTCCAGGGTCCTTGAATGCTTCTATCCTACTTCCACCCATGGATGACCCTGCCCAACTCTGACTGTTTGCGGCTGCAAGGGCATTGTCTCTTTGCTCCTTGAGCGACCTTATCTCGTGGGCTTGGACATTCATCTCGGAGATCATGGCCTGGAGTTGGCCTCTGAGTGCGTCGAGCTGTTCTTCAAACGACATTTATGGAAAAGAATATGAATTAGGGGGGGTGGCTATCTCTGCAATGATACGTGAGGAGTTTCTTTCAACTTCCTACTGACCCAAGGCCTTACTTCTTGGCCTTCTTCAAAAGGTATGAGGGGCGGAGAGGGGAGCGAGGATCTGCTCTTGCTTTAGATGTGTAGGGGTAAGTCCTTTTTACCCGCTTCTTTCTCAGGCCTTCCTCTGTCTGTATTCCTATCTCCGATATGTTTCGTTTCTCTCCTAAGGGTCCTACCAGTCTCCCTTCTTTCAACCCGTTCAGAAAGGCAATGCGATCCCCACTGTACGTATCGAGTCTCTCCGCAGTACCACGAAGATCCAATCCACTCTCTTCTGCTTTCTCTACCAGATACTCAGTCTCGAGCAAGAGGTAGGGTCCTTGAAGCTCCTCGTAGAAGCTTGGGGCGAGTCGGTTGGAGCGTTGCCTGCATTCGGCTTGCTCGATGAGGTTGGTGATGCTTTGTATAAAGAGGACTGCCTCTTTGTTGAACTTCTGATGGGAGGCTACTACCTCCGGGTCAAGTGGCACCGGTTCATCGGCGAAAAGATCTGTGGGAGGGGTGGAGGAGATGGAGAAGTGCGAGGATGGCACTGGTCCTGTTAGTGTATGCGAGGTATGGAACTTCTGGTGGACGTTACTTCTTTAATCGTCCTATGTTGCAGCGTCTTGGTTTTGTGCCTTCAGCAAGGACTGTTGTCGATGGTGAAGTGGGTAGTTGGATTTAAGTGAAACGAAAAGAGAAAACTGAGTGGAGATCTCGCAAGTGCTTTATGGGCAACTTCAAGTAAATCCAACTGAGGTCTTACACTCAGTGGATTCACCCTTATATATTCATAGGTGAGTGTGTACATGTTTGTGCATAACTACCATAAACGTATTTCTAGGAATCGTACCATGTGAGCATAATCTGCCATTGGGAGATAAGTATAATATGCGGATGCATTGTGCATCAAGGGTCTTCGGAGCCAAAAAAGGCAGTGCCTTCTGAAATGGAAGAGAAGTGAGATGGAAATTAAATAGTCGTGTGATCGTTACGTCTGATGCCCGATACAATGGTAAGGGCGGAAATGAAGAGGGCAGTGCCCCGCATATAAGGAAGGTGGAGACGGGCTAATGGTGCCCAAGGGTGCGACACTTGTCGCGAGAGGGTTCGGTCTCGTCTAGATCATGTGATCTTCATCGTCATGTGATGTGTCACGAGGTTAGTCATGTGACCTGGCTTATATCAGTCAAGAGGTAGGAAAAACATCTAAGTCATCAAGACTTTATTGGATTCGTAACACTACCCAGCTATATATATGCAAAAGTACATGGCTGTGTCTATCCTAATCGAGGCAGAGCTTATCTAGGCTGTGCGTGAGAAGCAATAAGAACATCAGAAACATCCATCAGAAGAACATAGCCAAGATAGCAGTAATGAAAGAGACATGTGTTACATGAGGCATAAGAATGGAAGAGATGGAGATTAACGTGAGAACATAGTGGGCAGTGCTGACCGGTATGGATAGATGAGATCTGTATCTTTAGATCAGATCTTCCTTATGTCAGTGAGTGCGTGGGAAAGGAAAAGAGAAAGAGAAAAGGTTAAGTCCTTGTGGTCCTCACGATCGTGTGATATCTGATAAGATAGCAGAAATTGCTGAGATAAGATAAGATGTCTTCTGGCTTATCAAAAGCGTAGTGGTTTGGGCTGTGCTTCTATGCTGGTCCTTGCCATTGCTTCTAAGTCTGAAGCATGGAAGTAACGAGCCATTACACCATACCCCTTCTGAGCTTGAGATTCCAGATCAAGCCTTGGGACTTCAAAGGATACTGCGCTGCAGTGACATTCATAAGGGTTAAATAGACCAAACTTATCATAGAAGGCTTCTCTCGCGTCAAGGTGGTGATTCTTTTCATAGAAGTGGGCCAGGGCGGTTGCAGCATGGGTGAGATTCTTCTTCGGTTCCCATATGTGATCATCTTCGCCGTATCCTACCCAGTGTACCAGATATTCCCAACCATTTCTGCATTTCCACGCGTCTACAATAAAGTCCACTTCATACTCTTCCTCCTGATTGTTGGTGGTCAAGACAGGTCCTGGTTCTTTCACAGGCTGCCCTTCGAGTCTTTCTTTGTAGGGTTTGACTTGTGACACATTGACGACGGGGTGGATTCTCATCGAGAGAGGGAGTCGTAGTTTTACGGCATTGTGGCCGATTACTGCCATGATAGAGAAGGGACCCAGCCACTTCTTGGATAACTTCTTGGATTGCCTTGTTAGACGTAGGTTGTCGGTGGCCAGCAATACTTGATCTCCAATCTTGTATTCTGGTGCATCGCTTCTGTGCTTGTCTGCCTGCAGAATCATGTGCTTCTGTGCTTTCTCAAGGTTTGTGGATGTTTCCTTGAGGGTTTCTTCTATCTGCTGGGCGAGTGTATCCACAGCAGGTGCCTTAGAAGTTCCTGGTTCTATCCCCATTTGTGGCATATAGGTTCTGGTGACTTTGAAAGGGGATTTTTCTGTGGAGGCCTGTTGTTTCGCGTTGTAGCTAAATTGAGCGATAGGCAGCCAGTCTGACTAGTCTTCTTGATGGTCACATATGAATAACCGCAGATATTGTTGGAGATCTCAGTTGATCCTTTCTGTTTGGCCATCCATTTGGGAATGTGCTGCCATGGAAAGCCATGGGCATATCCTGAGGCGAGCACATAGGTCTTTCATAACTTGCACAGCAAATTGGGGGCCTTGATCTGAGACGATGGATCTAGAGATCCTATGGTTCATCCAGACCCTCATGAGGTATAACTTAGCAGTTTCTAGTGCCGTTATTTCTTTTTTGCAGGGTATAAACTCCACTTCTTTGGAGAACCTATCAACTACCACAAGGATAGAGTCATATAGCGATGAAACTGGAAGGTCAGTGATGAAATTGGCTGATATGTCTTCCCATGGCATGTGGAGGAGTTCTAGGGGTTGGAGCTTGCCGGCTGGCGGCTGATTCCCTGTCTTCATCTTCTGACATGTGTGGCATCTAGCCACATATTCTTTGATCTGAACTGTCATGCCAGGCCAATAGTAATGGTGCTTGACAAGTTCTAGTGTTTTCTCATTCCCAGGGTGTCCTGCAACTGGGGTATCATGATGGAGTGTGATGAGATCCATCCAATCTTCTGGTGTGACAAATATCTTTTTGTCCTTCATAAAGAGTCCGTCTTCAGATAGCTGCCCTCTGTCTTCTTCAATCTTCTGTACTTCCGATTCTTTAAGGGCAAGCATATGATTTCAGATTCTATCCTTCATATCATCTCCATCATCCTGGATCTGTACGTTTCGGATCTTATCCGGGGTCATTAGAACCACTCCTTGGTTGTTGAAGTGGACAACCACGCACTTAGTTGTACACTGAATGTCAGCCTCTATATCCTATAAGGGGGGAACGGGCGTAGCGGAAGGTAGGGAAGTCCTATACGTAGGTTGAGGGCGTATTGGGTGAACCTTGCTTCAATAGTGAAGGACTTCTTATCGTTGTCGTATCACGGTTGATGTTCGTATCAAACCGGGCAAAGGGTGAGAGCAGCTTCTGACTTCTGAGGGGTTGTGAAGATCAAGTTAACAAAGCTGGGGAGCTTTGCCGACTGGATTGCTGCTATTAAATACTATCTACTACAGTGCACG
>JBBPTS010000379.1:0-17932 GCA_038094235.1 Fistulinella staudtii
TCCAGACCATGACGTCATCGATAGCATAAATAGAAACGAACCATGAACTCGCGGTGAGGCATCTAGCCAAACATGAGGTGAAGGCGTGGATGACAGGTGTGAAACGCGGGAAGACAAGGGTCTAGGCTGGTTTCGCAACAACTTCTACACAACAGTGCACTCCTTTGAAGAAGACAAAGATGAGATTTTGACAATCTTATCTTATCTTATCACTGCAATCTTTGAAGATGTTTACACAATTACATGTTCTGATCTTATCAGTGATACATAGAAGAATCCTTGATGGATAGAAGGGAGACCACCTTATCTCCACCACCAGAAGTGAGATTTGAGATCTCTAGAAGAAGATCCCATCATGGTTGGATTTTAGATGAAGAAGATTGGTAAAATGGAAAAGCCAACTAGTGACTTTTCAAGAAAGAGAAAACAGAGTAATGAAGCTCAGGGCGTTGACTTTAGAAGGTCTGCACCACCAAACTACTTTAACTGAGGAATCATCCTCAGTAAAGCAGTCTGGTATATATATTCATAGCATCATGTTTGTAAATGTGTATGTAAATACCATAAGCGTAATTGTAAAAGTCGTACCATACAAGCATAATGCACTATTGGGCAATAAGTATAACATGAGGATACAATATGCATCAAGGGTCTTTGGAGCCAGTAAAAGGCAGTGCCTTCTGTAATGGAAGAGAAGAGATGGGAATTAAATAGTCGTGTAGAATGTTACTCCTGATGTCGGTGCCAGTTGTACTGGACGGAGATTAAGGGCAGTGCTCTATGTATAAGAAAGGAGGAAACAGGCTAGTGGTGCCCAAGGATGTGACACTTGTCATGAAGGATTCGGTTTCTTCTGGATCATGTGATCCTCATTGTCATGTGATGAGTCACGTGGTTGGTCACATGACTTGGCTTATGTCAGTTGAAAGCAAAGAAAAACGTCTAAGTCATCAAGACTTTTATGGATTTGTAACACCATCCCCTTCTCATGGTCTTCAAGTTCTATCGAAGACCCTATTGGGTGGTTGGGGGGGATGTGAAAGTGATAGCATGTATGAACAGAGTTTTGTAAGGGTTTTCAAGTCCATAGTTTTTGTAGAATGACTTACATAGGTGGAGCTTGGGTTTTTCTCATGGAATTTTGCTATCACCTCCTTGGCATGGGTGAGGTTTTTCTCAGGTTCCCAAGTGCGGTCTTCTTCCAAGTATCCATGCCAATGCACCAGATATTCCCATCTGTTCCTCCGTTTATGAGTGTCAACGATAAAATCTACTTTATATTCTTTATCTCGGTCCTTTGTCACTAGGACTGGACCTGGGTTCTGAACAGGTTGGCCGTCAAGGCATTCCTTGTAGGGTTTGATCCATGATATGCTTACCACTGGATGGATTTTTATTTGTGAAGGAAGGAGTAGTTTAACAGCATTCCAGCCAATTATCTGTGTGATCTGAAAGGGGCCTAGCCACTTTTCAGATAACTTCCAAGATTCTCGTGTCAAGCGAAGGTTATCCATTGCAAGCAGTACCTGATTGCCAAGTTTATATTCAGGGGCATCAGATCAGTGCTTGTTGGCCTGTTTTTTCATTGCCTTCTGGACTTTTTCTAGGTTAGTGGACGTTTCCGCAAGGGTTTGCTCAATCTTCTGAGCTAAGTTGTCTGCTGCTGGGGCTTTAGAAGTGCCTGGTTCTATCCCCATCTGAGGTGGGTATGTCCATGTGACTTCGAAGGGGGTTTTAAGGGAAGAAGCTTACTTCTTTGAGTTATAGGAGAATTGAGTGATGGACAGCCATTCACTCCAGTCATTCTGATGATTGCAAACGAACAACCGAAGGTATTGCTGTAGGTTCCATATGATACGCTCCATCTGTCCATCCATTTGTGGATGTGATGTCATTGATAGGTGGGGTTTTATTCCTAGGCGAGTGCACAGATCTTTCATTACTTGTGCAGCGAATTGTGGGCCGCAATCTGACACGATGCTTTGGGGAAGTCTGTGATTTGTCCAAACACGCTCTAGGTAGAGTTTAGCCATTTTAAATGCACTAATGGTTCTGTGGCAGGGGATGAATTCCACTTCTTTGGAAAATTGATCCATAACAGTGAGTACCAAATCATAGCCATGGGAGATGGGTAGATGTGTGAGAAAGTTGGCAGAGATATCTTCCCATGACATGTTCGGCAGTTCCAACAGTTGTAACTTGCCGGCTGGGGCTGTGTTTCCTGTTTTCATTTTTTGACATGTGTGGCATCTAGCCACGTAGTTTTTTATGTCTTTGGTCATTCCTGGCCAATAGTAATGGGTTTAGATGAGGTTCATAGTCTTTTCCACTCCCAGATGTCCTGCCACTGGTGTATCATGGTGGGCGGTCATTACCATCATGTGGACTTTTTCTGGTGTGAAGACTTTTCCTCCTTTCCTAAAAACTCCATCGTCTGAGAGCTCTGCTCCTTGGTTTTCTATTTGATTGACCTCTGATTCCTGAAGCTGTAAGGTTTCCAATCGGATCTGGTTGAGGATTCTGTCCCCATCATCTTCAATTCATGTCAAACGGATCTTATCTGGGATTATGAGTTGGATGCTTTTGTTGTCGTTCTCAACTCCTTCTGCATGGTCACTTCTTCTAGAGAGCGCATCTGCTGTGGCCATTGCCATTCCGGGTTTATGAACCCAGATATAGTCAAAACGTGATAAATATTGGCTCCATCAAGCTTGTCTTCTGTTGAGATCTTGTTTTTGCATGAACCACTGGAGGTTTGCATGGTCATTCCAGATCTTGAACTGGAATCATGCACCTTCTAGGTAGTGCCTCCATTTCTCCAGAGCCCTTATTGAAACAAAAAAGCCTTCAAGACCTTTCGTAGAGAAGAGGAGAGGGTCGAGTTCAGGTACTCGGAGCGACCAATACAAGTCAACTGTCAAGTTACTCAAACTGAGGAGTTACCCCCAGTTGAGCAACCCTTATATATTGTGTGCATAGTGTGTGTACATGTTTGTTCATATGTCTATATACGTATTTCTAGGGATCGTACCATAAGAGCATAATGTGCCATTGGGCGATAAGTAATCATGAGGATGTGTCGTGCATCAAGGGTCTTCGGAGCCAATAAAAGGCAGTGCCTTCTGAAATGGAAGAGAAGAGACGGAAATTAAATAGTCGTGTATGTCGTTATGTCTGATGTCGGTGCTTCTTGCACAGGACGGAAATGAAAGGGCAGTGCCCCGCGTATAAGGAAAGAAGGAATGGGCTAGTGGTGCCCAAGGTTGTGACACTTGTCACGAGGGATTCGGGTTTCGTCTAGATCATGTGATCTTCATCGTCATGTGATGTGTCACGAGGTTAGTCACGTGACCTGGCTTATATCAGTCGAAAGCAAAAGAAAACGTCTAAGTCCGCAGGACTTTTATGGATTCGTAACACTTATTATGCTAAGCATTTCTTTGTCAAACACTGGGTAGTTCCTTTTGGTGTCATTAAGGGCATGGGAGAAGAAAGCAATAGGGTGCCAATGATCTTCCTTTTTCGTTTCCAGGATTGCCCCTATGGTAAAATCCGATGCATCCATCTGTAGTCTATACTCAGTTTCATCATCTGGAAATGCTAGGATAGGCACTGTGGAAAATGCTTCCTTAAGCTTATCGAAAGCTCCTTGTTCTTCTGACTGCCACTGGAAAGGTAGGTCTTTTTTGGTAAGGTGGGTTAAGGGTTTTGTGATGGATGCGTAATCCTTAATGAATCGCTGATAGAAGTTGGCGAGTCCAAGGTAGCTTCGTACATTGTGGAGATTCTTGGGTCTCGGCCATTCTTGGATTGCTTTCACCTTTTCATCATCCATCTTAATTCCATCTTTTTCTACTGTCATTCCAAGGAATTCTACTTCATCCATGGAGAATATGTATTTTTCGGGTTTAGCGAAGAGATAGTTTTCTTCTAACCTTTTTAGGACTTCTTTCACAATCTGGTTGTGTTCCTCCTAGGACTCTGTTTTTGTGAATATGAGGAGGTCATCAATGTATACCACTACCACATCTTCGAGGTCCACAAAGATCTTGTTCATCATTGCTTGGAAGGTGGAAGGGGAATTGCAGAGCCCAAAGTACATTACTAGGGGTTCGAAGGCTCCTCTGAAACAAATGAATGTGGCTTTCCATTCATCACCTTCTTTGATTCGAATGTTATTGTAACCTCATCTGAGGTTGATTTTGGTAAACTTCTTTGCTTCTTTGAGCTTGTCCACTAGTTGCAAAATTAGGGGTAGAGGGTAGTTATTTCACACTGTGTGTTCATTTAGGTAACAGTAGTCCTGGACCATCCATTTTCTTCCATCCTTCTTTGGTATGAAAAAGACTGGCGAGGTTTGAGGAGATTTAGAAGGGCATATATACCCTTTCCTTAATTGTTCATCTATGAATGTCAATGCTTCTTCCTGTTCTTTAGGTCCTAGAGGGATTATCTTACCCTTCTTTGGGATGAAGGTATCTTTGAGATCTATGATGTGATCCCAGGGTTTTCTGATAGGCATTCTTTTGGAGTCTTTCTTCTCAAACACCTTTAACTGTTTGTGGAAGCAAGTCAGCACCAACTGTGCAGGTTGTTTCTTTTCTTCCTTCGGTTTTTCTATTGCAGCCCTTATATGGTATGTCGTCCAGGCTGTGTCTTGTTCTTCCTTGTCACATGTTACCAAGAATTTACTTCGATCTTGAAGTATGTTGTTACAAACCCAATAAAGTCTTGATGACTTAGATGTCTTCCAACTTTCAAACTGATATAAGCCAGGTCATGTGACTAATCCCATGACTCATCACATGATGATGAAGATCACATGATCCAGAAGAGACCGAATCCTTCATGACAAAGTGTTGCACCCTTGGGCACCACTAGCCCATTTCCACTTTTCTTCTACATGGGGCACTGCCCTTTAATCTCCGCCCTGTACATTGGTACTGGCATCAGAAGTAACGACTGACACAACTATTTAATTCCTGCTCTCTTCTCTTCCATTTCAGAAGGCACTGCCTTTATTGGTTCTGAAGAACCCTTGATGCATGTTGCATCCACATGTTATACTTATCGCCTAATGGCACATTATGCTCACATGGTATGATTCTTTAGAAATACGTTTATGGTAGTTATGACCAAACATATACACACATACCCTATGAATATATAAAGGGTAGATCCACTGAGGGTAAGACCTCAGTTGGATTTACTTGAAGTTGCCTCTAAAAGCACTTATGAGACTTCCACTCAGTATTCTTCCCCCTCATAAAGTCTTTGAAAGGCTTTTTCCATTTCACATGTGACAGGAACGAGGGCAGCAGGTGAATTTTAACTCCCCAGATCTCCAGTTGATCTCTGGGTTGTGCTTCTTCAGCCAGTTATACTCTATGACCAGAGGGAATGTGGCGATGTCAGTTACTTCCGCTTCTATTCTTTCTTGGTGTCCTTTATAGTCGATTTGGATTTGTGCAGAATGGGTTATTTTTCTGGCGGAATTTTGGGTTCCATCGACGTTTATTACAGAGATTAGATATTGAAGTTTTCTCATGGGGATGTGGTGCTTCTCTGCCTACGTTTTATCAATGAAGGTGACGTTAGCACCACTATCAAGGAGTGCTTCTACCATGTGCCAGTCACAGTTCTTTTGGTCAGGCAAAATGTGTATTTTGAGGGATATTTCATTGTTTGTTTGTGCTGACTGGGTAAAGAGTTCTTCCGGAAAAGGTGTTGTCTCTTCCTTAGATGATTTCAGAGAGGAATCAAGCATGTGTGTCTGGTCCACACCACGCTTGTCTAGAGACACCTCCGACCATGTATCGAATGTGTCCGTAATGTCCAAGGAAGAGTACTTATTATTGGCGAACTGGTTTTCCGGTTTCAGTTCGCCTTCCCTTTCCCCTTTTGTTGGAAAGCCCTTCATACGAAATACTTTTGCATTTGGTCAAATGTCTTCCCCTTAATCTCGTTCCAGGGGTCAGTGACCTGTAGGTTATCATCTGCTACTTCTCACATCATTGCTCCTTCTGCTTTTAGAGCGCTTCTTCTTTCAGGGGCTTGTGATGTCTTTGCACCCCTGGCGTTTTGGTTGCCTTTCCGGCATTCTTTCTTGTGTTTGCCTCCGAGCCATTTGCATTTGGGGCAAGAAATCTTTGGTTTTGGACACTCTTTAAGGAGGTGTCCCATTTACCCACAGTTGAAGCATGCTCCTTTGGGCGAATTCTGAGGGGATGAGGAGGAGGTGGTTGCGGCGGTTCTTTGATATGGGGTGAACATTTTTCTCATATTCTGTCCTGTGTATATCTTGTAGGCTTCAAATGCCTTCCCAATTTTCCTTATTTGAGTGAGCATTGTCGAGATGTAGAGAGAGCGGGTGTCGGTTCTGAAGAGTTCTTGGCGGATTTCATCGTTTACTGCTTGTTCCAGTAGGACAACTCCGTGTTCATCTGACAGGTTGGCATGGTTATTGGTGGCCTGCCATTTGATAAGGAACGTATCTATGTCATCTCACCCTTGTTGGAGTTCTGTGATGTTCACCATGGCCCAGTCACAGTGTAGCATCGGTTTCATGAGTCCTTTGAATTCTATTTCAAACTCAGCCCAGTCCTTGAATGTTGTGCGCCTGTTTAAGAGTTTTTCCAACTCCGATTGTGCCCAGGGACCTCCTTTTTGCCCCTTTAGGCAAGAGAGTACTGCCCTTATTCCTTCCACCAGTTTAATATCATATTCTTACTCTCCTGTGATCAGATTTATCTTATCCGAGCCATCACTGTATCAGGCTTTCACAAGGAAGAAAGGGTTGGAGTGGAGCCAAGATCTCATCTTGATCCACCATTCATCAAATTTTGCTTTTGACCCATTATATTCTCTGGGGTCTTTAAATACTTCAATCCTGCTTCCTGAACTCCCTGTCCACAGGTTGGCAGCAAGGGCTTGATCCCTTTGCTCCTGCATTCCCCTTAATGCTCTGGCCTGTAGGTTCATTTCTTCGACCATGGCTGCCATTTGGCTTCTTAGATTTTCGAGTTGTTCTTTGTAAGACATCTTTTATAGGAGGGGGGGGATAAAAGTGTTTTTATTGAGTAGCTAGCCTGCAATTGCTATGTGAGGGTTTTTTCATTCAAACTCCTTCTGACCCAAGGCCTTACTTCTTGGTCTTCTTCAGTAGATAAGAGGGGCGGAGGGGGGAGCAAGGGTCTGACCTCGCCTTGGAAGTGTATGGGTAGTTTCTTCTTGCCTGCTTCTTCTTCAGGCCTTTGTCTGTCTGTACTCCTATTTCTGATCCATCTCATTTCCCTCCTGAGGGTCCTACTAGTTTCCCTTCTCTCAGCCCATTCAGAAAGGCAGTGCGATCCCCACTGTACGTATCTAGTATCTCCGCAGTACCACAAAGATCCAATCCAGCCTTCTCTGCCTGTTCTACTGGGTACTCGATCTCAAGCAAGAGGTAGGGTCCTTGTAGCTCCTCGTAGAAGCTGGGGGCGGGTTGGTTGGTGCGCTGTCTCCTTTGCGCTTGGTCAATGAGGTTGGTGATACTTTGAATAAAGAGGCCTGCCTCTCTGTTGAACTTCTGGTGGGAGGCTACTACCTCAGGGTCGAGTGGTGCTGGTTCATCTGCAAAGAGATCTGTGGGAGTGGTGGAGGAAATCGAAAAGTGTGAGGATGGCACTACTTCGGTGAGTACTAGTGACAAAGGTTACTTCTGGAGGATGTTACTTCTTTAATTGTCCAATGATTGCAGTCTTCAGGGGTGGTCCTTCAGCAAAGATGTTCTTGTCGACGGTGAAGTTAGTAGTTAAAGTAGAGTAAAATGGAAAAGCCAACTAGTGACTTTTAAAGAAAGAGAAAACGGAGTAATGAAGCTCAGGGCATTGACTTTAGAAGGTCTGCACCACCAAACTACTTTAACTGAGGAATCGTCCTCAGCAAAGCAGTCTGGTATATATATTCATAGGATCGTGTTTGTACATGTGTATGTAAATACCATAAGTGTAATTGTAAAAGTCGTACCATACAAGCATAATGCGCTATTAGGCAATAAGTATAACATGAGGATGCTACATGCATCAAGAGTCTTCAGAGCCAGTAAAAGGCAGTGCCTTCTGTAATGGAAGAGAAGAGATGGGAATTAAATAGTCATGTAGAACTTTACTTCTGATGTCGGTGCCAGTTGCACTGGACGGAGATTAAGGGCAGTGCTCTATGTATAAGGAAGGAGGAAACGGGCTAGTGGTGCCCAAGGATGCAACACTTGTTGTGATAGATTCAGTTTCTTCTGGATCATGTGATCCTCATTGTCATGTGATGAGTCATGTGGTTGGTCACGTGACTTGGCTTATGTCAGTTGAAAGCAAAGAAAAATGTCTAAGTTGTCAAGACCTTTATGGATTCGTAACAATTGGATCATAGATTGATCCTAGGACTTAGAAGTGGCATATGAGGTTGCCATGAGGTATGAAGGAAGGCAGTGCCTTCCCTTCCATTTGATGGACATGAAGAGGACACATGTCCCCTTATCAGAAGAATGATAAAAGCAGCTGGAAGTGCACACAGCTGGAGTTCACTGTCAGAAACTGAAGAAGCAAAGACAGTGAACTCTGACAATAATAGAGACTGCAAACAATAAACAAAAACAGGTGAAACAAGCCACAAGAGTGGCAAACACTCTAAATAAGAAGTAAAGTCCAAATATGCGAAATTAGTAGTGATCAGTAGATACAGCAATCAAATTGTAACACTTCCCCCTGATTCTGCATCTCTGTATCTAACTCCCCCCAAATGAGCCAAGTCCAAGCATCAAACAGAAATGCTGGACTTTGACTCAAGAGAGAGCTTTGGTGAGCAGATCAGCAGGTATATTACCAGTGGGGATGAAAGATGGAGAAATAAGACCTTTATCCACTATATCTTGCAACCAATACCAGCACAAATCCAGGTGTTTCATCCTCCCATGATGCTCTGGATGTTTCACCACTTGAATCACAGATTGGTTGTCTATTCGAAGAGAAGAGGCTCCAGAGAGCTAAAAACTGAGTTCTTGCATCAATTTGTGCATCCAGATGATTTCCTTGCCTGCCTCACATGCAGCAACATACTCAGCCTCTGTAGTCGACAATGCAACAATGGGCTGATGCTTGGACATCCAGAAAACGACTTCAGAACCAATTTTGATGATGAAAGCACCAGTAGATCGGCCAGTATCCTTGCATCCACCATGGTTGGCATCAGAGCAGGTTGTGAATGGCTCAGAATTGGATGAATCTGGCACATAAGTGATCCCAAAGTCCAAAGTACCTTGAATGTAGCGAAATAGGTGCTTTACAGCATTCCAATGCGCTACACCAGGATCAGAAGTGAAGGAGGCGAGCTGGCCTACAGAATAGATGATATCTGGGCGAGTTGTGCAAGATAAGTACTGCAATGATCCGATTGCGCCTCCATAGTCAATAGAGCGCATGAATTGGTGCTCCTTCACTGTTCTGAGGCTTTTCTCACATAATAAACACAATCCTGGCTCCATAGGCGTCGTAACAGGCTTATAATCGCCCATTTTGAAGTAGGAGAGCATCTCTGTGCAGTATTGATGCTGAGAGAGCATCAGGAAGCGCTTGGAGCGGTCATGATCGATTTTGATGCCCAGTATCTCTGTTGTAGGCCCCAAATCATATAATTTGAAGGATTTGCGCAGATCAGCAATGGTTTGCTTGATCGCATCAAGTTAGAGTGATGCAAAGGTCATATCATCGACAAACACAGGCAGCATCAGCTTGACATCACCTCGAGTAAAGATATAGACTGTGGCATCAGAATATGCCTGTTTAAAACCCAAAGACTCGAGAGTGGTGTGCATCTTGAGATTCCAGCGATTTCCACCCTGTTTAGTGCCATATAGGCCCTTTTTGAGCAAGCAGACCATCTCCTTCGCATTTCCTTCAGCAAATCCCTCTGGTTGCTCCATATAGACATCACAGTCCATTTTGTCATTGAGATAAGCATTGGAGATGTCTACTGACCATAGGTGAAGGTTCTGGAGCGCTGCCAGGGCAAGAATGACTCTAAGAGTGGGTAAACGGACAGTTGGGGCAAAAACCTTGAGATATTCGAATCCTAGGTGTTGGGAGAAGCCGAGGGCGACCAAATGGCCATTATACCACTCAAATGACCCATCAGCGCGATATTTCTTTGTGAAAACCCACCTAGACCCAATAACTGGTCAATCCCTGGGTCTGGGCACTACAATCCAGGTCCCATTCACCTTATGAGCTCTCAATTCATCCAAAGTGGCCTGTTTCCACTCCTCTGCATCCTCTCATTGCATTGCCTCTTTAAATGAACTGGGATGCACACCATTTGCTGCAAAACAGTGTACCATATCTGCTTCTTCTTCATCATCATCATCCACAGATGTTACCTTCCACCATTCTCAAGGTGGTTGGCGAGTTTGTCAAGGTAAACGTGCCCCAATGCCAATTGGACTCAGAGGCTCATCCTTGGTAGGAAATGGGACCATGGGCAATGGATCAGGTCCAATTGCAGGCAAGGGAGCAGGAGTTGATGGGGGTGTTTCAGGGACAGGTTGTAGATGCGCAGGGGCAAGAGCTGGCAACAAAGGGACTGATTCCTGCTCACTATCAGAGTCTGGCACCCCCCTGAGAGGCAGAACCTGAGGAGTCGAGATTGGATCATTTTCCTGCTCATCTTCAATCACAGGAGTGATGTAGGGCATTGATTTCTTGATTGCAATGCTCTGTGGGTGATCAGGGGCAACAATTATAGTCCTTTCATCGAAATTGGTGCGTTCAGAGATGATTGTATGCTTTGTTGTCAGATTGTAGAATTTCCACCTCTTGTAGCCCTCAGGATAGCCTATAAAGACACATTTTTCAAAGTGAGGCTGCGAGGCCTTTTGCTTATCCTTCTGGACATGCACATAAGGAGTCAAGCCCCATACTCACAAGTGAGATACATCTGGTTTCTGGCCATGCCAGAGTTCAAAAGGAGTTGAGTGATCCAAAGCAGATGTAGGGCATCTATTCCAGACATGGATGAGTGCTGCAAGTGCTTCGCCCCAAAATGCCATGGCAAGGCCTGATTCCTTCAGCATGGCTGTTATGTGCTCAGAAAGGACTCTATTTGCGTGTTCTGCAACCCCATTCTGCTGTGAATGCGCTCTAACTGTGTGCTGGCACTCTATGCCGCATTCCTGGGTGAATTTGAGCATGGCATTGCTCATATACTCGTCCCCCTTGTCGTCTTGCAGAGTTTTGATGTGTCTTTCACTCTGGTTCTCAGCAAAGGCCTTAAATTGCCTAAAAGCATTGAAAACATCCGATTTAGCCTTTAAGGGCATCACAAAGTGATACCTCAAGTAATTGTCAATGAATGTGACCCAATAGTGATACCTGTAACAGCTCGCTATTTCCATGCCTCAGACTTAGAGGCAATGGCAAAGACCAGAATAGATGTAGCACCTTGCCTATTATGATTTCTCTTTTACCCCTATTGATGATCTTATCTTATCTCAGCATTCTCCAGTATCTTATCAGATATCGCACGATTATGGGATTTATCTTATCTGAAGGGACTTAGAAGTTTTCCCTCTTTCTCGGACTCTTTTCTTTTACACTCGCTGACATGTGGCAGATTCAAGATACAGATCTCATCTAACCACATCGGTCAGCACTGCCCAATTATGTTCTCATGTTAATCTCTGTCTCTTCCATTCTATGCCTCATGTTACACATGCTTTATTAATCTCTGCTTTCTCTTATCTTGGCTATGCTTTCTAATAGAACATTCTGATGTACTTATCACTTCTCATGCACAGCCCAGATAAGCAGTGCCTTGATTAGGGTAGTTACACAGCCATGTACAGCCACATCCTATGCATATATAAACCCAAGGAACTTGGCTGGTAACTGTTACGAATCCACGAATCCATAAAAAGTCCCAGAGACTTAGACGTTTCCCATACAAACCAAGTCACATGACTAACCTCGTGACACATCACCTGATGATCACATGATCTAGACGAGACCCGAATCCCTCTCACGACAAGTGTCGCACCCTTGGGCACCATTAGCCCATTTCCACCTTCCTTATACGCGGGGCACTGCCCTCTTCATTTCCGCCCCTACCATTGTATCAGGCATCAGACGTAACAATCACATGACTATTTAATTTCCACTCCCTTCTCTTCCATTACAGAAGGCACTGCCTTTACAGGCTCTGAAGACCCTTGATGTACGACGCATCCACATGTTATACTTATCGCCCAATGGCAGATTATGCTCACATGGTACGATTCTTAGAAATACGTTTATAGTAGTTATGCACAAACATGTACACACTCACCTATGAATATATAAGGGTGAATCCACTGAGCGTAAGACCTCAGTTGGATTTACTTGAAGTTGTCCATAAAGCACTTGCAAGATCTCCACTCAGTTTTCTCTTTTCGTTTCACTTAAATCCAACTACCCACTTCACCATCGATAAGAACATCCTTGCTGAAGGTTACCATTGCTCTTGTCATTGCCGAAGACAGTGCTTGGACAAGCAGCCTGTGAAGTACTGCCACAAGTCTAGAAGAGACTTAATCCCTTGACGTCTGAAGGAAAGCCCTTAAAGAAGTAAGGCACACTAGGAGTCCAGAAGAGGACAGAGTTGAAGAAACAACCGGTATCCCTTTGCATGAGTCTGGCAGTAACTCAGCCACTCCACCAGAGAAGGTTTAGAGGTGGAAGATAGAAGATCTCCCTTAGCCTGACTAGATCAACGGATCACCCAGCTCCCTGCCCAACAAAGGAGATAGAAGTAAACCTCCTAGGACCTAATTGTGGCACTGAAGCAGAAGCTTATTTTTGGAACAGCATTTCCAATCCTCATACCTTCTGGAAAGGTATTCTTCACTCAGAGGGAACGACCCTACCCAGCCCAATTCATTCCTTTTGCCACCCTCCATTACGTTCACCAGATAGAAGAAGCTATCAGGGAGGATCAGGAACAGAAAGAAGCTAAGAGGAAGAAAGATGAAAAGGAAGAAGAGGAACTTGCTGAACTCTGATCCCAGCTGAAAGAAGCTACCCAGATTGTAGAAAGGAATAGAAGGAGAATCAGGGAACTAGAAGAAGAAACCAAATACCTACACTCTCTTCTATGGGATTCCTATTTGAAGCATCCTTCTTCCTACTCGCAGCAGCAGCAGGAGTCATAGGAGTAATCCTCGCCCTCACTGCTAGCCAAGCCACCTCCTCCCCTCTGACAAAGCCCCAGGCTTTGAAAGCCACCATAACTCTAGCAGGACTAGAATACTCCCTGAAGATCTCTTGGTACTTCCTAGACAAGGAAAGAATCAGAGAAGGGGATGGAGAAGAAGAAGCTGAAGAACCAGCAGAAGAATTCGTCAAAGAAGAAGACAATGAAGACACAGAAGCATGGAGAAGAGAAGCTGACCTCCAATGGAACGCCATGATCAGCTGGAACTCCACTCCAGAAGAAGAAAATGAGAATAGGGGAGATCGCCTAGAAGAAAACTGGGGCCCTATCCCATTACCAGGAGACGTTCCTGAAGAAGACATCCTAACCCTGGACAGAAGAGATCCAGATCTACCATTAGAAGAACCCCCACTATATCAGGTCCATGTTCCTGATCATATGCTGGACATAGATGGTTTCATGTAATGCCGAAAAGGCAACCGAAATGCCAGGGGTGCAAAGACGTCACAAGCCCCTGAAAGAAGAAGCGCGCCAAAAGAAGAGGGCGCAACACAATGGGAGGTGGCCGACGAAACTCCGCAAGTGTCCGACCCCTGGAATGAAATCAAGGGAAAGACATTCGATCAAATGCAGGAGTATTTCGTAAGAAGGGCCTTCCAGCAGAAGGGGAAAGGGAAGGCGAACTGAAACCGGAAAAATGGTTCGCCAACAATAAGTATTCTTCCTTGGACTTTACAGATATAGTCGATACGTGGTCAGAGGAATCTCTTGATGAATGCGGTGCAGACCAGAAATGCACGCTTGATTCCTCTTGCAACAGAAAGGAAGATACGACCCCTTTTCCGGAAGAACTTTTTATCAGATCAGTGAGGACAAAAGACGAAGTATCTCTAAAAATACAACTATCCCCTGATCAGAAGAACTATGACTGGAACACGGTAGAAGCACTACTCGATAGTGGTGTGAACGTCACCTTCATTGATAAAACGTGGGCAGAAAAGCACCATATCCCCATGAGGAAATTACGACACCCCATCTCCGTCATCAATGTTGATGGAACTCATAACTCAGCTGGGAAGATAACCCACACAGCCCTGATCCAAATCGAGTATTAAGGACACCGAGAAAGGATAGAGGCAGAAGTCACAGATATTGCCACATTCCCCCTGGTTATAGGGTACAATTGGCTGAAGAAGCATAACGCGGAGATCGACTGAAGATCCGGAAGCTTGAAGTTCACACGCTGCCCCCGCTCCTGCCACATACTGCAAGACAGAAGTGAATTCCTGGTCACATGTGATAAAGAAGAACAAGATAACGCCTGGACGGCATATCACATTCGGGCTGCCATAGAAAGACTGAAAGAAGAAAAGAAGCAACCTGCACAACTGGTGCCCGCTCGCTTCCATCAATGGCTGAAGGTGTTTGAGGAGAAGGACTCCGAAAGAATGCCGATAAGAAAGCCCTGGGATCACGCAATAGATCTCAAAGAAACCTTCGTTCCAAAGAAAGGGAAAATGATCCCTTTGGGGCCTAAAGAGCAGGAAGAAGTCTCGGCGTTTATAGATGAGCAGTTACAAAAGGGGTACATATGCCCCTCAAAATCCCCCCAAACCTCGCCGGTCTTCTTCGTCCCAAAGAAGGATGGATGAAAACGTATGGTACAGGATTACCGATATCTAAACGAACACACAGTTCACAACAACTACCCGTTACCCCTCATTTCACAACTGGTAGATAAGCTCAAAGGAGCAAAGAAGTTCACGAAGATTGACCTCAGATGGGGGTACAATAACGTTTGCATCAAAGAAGGAGACAAGTGGAAGGCTGCATTCGTTTGTTTCAGAGGAGCCTTCGAACCCTTAGTCATGTACTTCGGGCTGTGCAACTCCTCTTCCACCTTCCAAGCAATGATGAATGAAATCTTCACAGATCTAGAAGACGTAGTGGTGGTCTACATCGACGACCTCCTCATATTCACGAAAACGGACTCCCAGGAGGAACATGACCGCATTGTGAAAGAAGTTCTAAAAAGGCTAGAAGAAAATGACCTCTTTGCCAAGCCAGAAAAATGTACATTCTCCGTGGAAGAAGTAGAATTCCTCGGAATGACCGTGGGAAAAGACGGGATTAAAATGGATGACGAGAAGGTGGGAGCAATCCAAGAATGGCCCAAGCCAAGGAACCTCCATGACGTACGAAGCTTCCTCGGCCTCGCAAATTTCTACCACCGTTTCATCAAAGACAATGCATCCATCACAAAACCCTTAACCTGCCTAACAAAGAAGGACTTGCCCTTTCAGTGGCAGTCAGAAGAACAAGAAGCCTTTGATAGGCTCAAAAAAGCATTTTCCACAGCCCCCATTCTAGCATTTCCAGATGACGAAACAGAGTATAGACTACAGATGGATGCATCAGATTTTGCCACAGGGGCAATCCTGGAAACGAAAAAGGAAGACAGATGGCACCCAGTTGCCTTCTTCTCCCATGCCCTTAATGACACCGAACGGAACTATCCAGTGTTCGACAAAGAAATGTTAAGCGTCATCAGGGCACTGGAGAAATGGTGCCACTACCTAGAAGGGGCATGCTTCCAGTTTGAGATCTGGAATGACCATGCCAACCTACAGTGGTTCATGCAGAAACAAGATCTCAACAGACGACAGGCTCGATGAAGCCAATATTTATCTAGATTCAACTACGTTTGGGTTCATAAACCCGGAATGGCAATGGCCGCAGCAGATATGCTTTCTAGAAGAAGCGATCATGCAGAAGGAGTTGAGAATGACAATAAAGGCATCCAACTCATCACCCCGGATAAGATCTGTTTGACACATATCGAAGATGATGGGGACAGAATCCTAGACCAAATCCGATCGGAAACATTACAACTTCGGGAATCGGAGGTCAACCAAATAGAAAATCAAGGAGCTGAGCTCACAGACGATGGAGTCTTTAGGAAAGAAGGGAAAGTCTTCACACTGGAAAAGGTCCGAATGACGGTAATGACCGCACACCACGACACGCCAGTGGCAGGACATCCAGGAGTGGAGAAGACGATGAGCCTTATCCAGACTCACTACTATTGGCCAGGAATGACCAAAGATGTAAAAGAATATGTGGCTTGATGCCACACCTGTCAGAAAATGAAAACAGGAAACATGGCCCCAGCTGGCAAGCTACAACTGCTGGAGCTGCCGAACATGCCATGGGAAGATATCTCCGCCGACTATCTCACAGACCTACCCATCTCCCAAGGCTATGATTCGGTCCTCGCCATTATGGATCCATTTTCTAAAGAAGTAGAATTCATCCCCTGTCACAAAACCATTAGCACGTTTGAAATGGCTGGGCTCTATCTGGAATGGGTTTGGACGAACCACGGACTTCCCCGAAGCATCGTGTCAGATCGTGGCCTTCAATTTGCCGCACAAGTCATGAAGGATCTGTGCACACACTTAGGAATAAAACCCCGCCTATCAATGGCATCACATCCGCAAACGGACGGACAGATGGAGCGAATCATCAGGGACCTACAGCAATACCTTTGGTTGTTCATCTGTGATCATCAGAACAACTGGAGTGAATGGCTGCCCATCGCTTAATTCTCCTATAACTCGAAGAAGCAAGCTTCTTCCCAGAAAACCCCCTTCGAAGTCACACGAACTTACCCACCACGGATGGGAATAGAACCTGGAACTTCAAAAGCCCCAGCGGCAGATGACCTAGCTCAGAAGATTGAGCAAATCCTCACGGAAACATCTGCTAACCTAGAAAAGGCCCAAGAGGCAATGAAAAAACAAGCCGACAAGCATCGATCTGACGCCCCTGAATATAAGCTCGGTGATCAGGTGCTGCTCGCAATGGACAACCTCCGCTTGACGCGGGAATCACGGAAATTCTCTAAGAAGTGGCTAGGACCCTTCTAGATCACACAGACGATCGGCTGGAATGCCGTTAAACTACTCCTTCCTTCCCACATAAAAATACATCCTGTGGTAAACGTATCACGGATTAAACCTTACAAGGAACGCCTTGATGGCCAGCCTGTGCAGAACCCAGGTCCAGTTCTAGTAACCGAGGATCAGGATGAAGAATACGAAGTAGATTTTATCATTGATGCTCGCAGGCGTAGGAACAGATGGGAATATCTGGTGCATTGGCATGGATACTTGGAAGAGGACCGCACGTGGGAACCTGAGAAGAACCTCACCCACGCCAAAGAGGCGATAGTGGAATTCCATGAAAAGAACCCAAAACTCCACTTACACGAGTCATTCTACGAAAACTTCGGACTAGAAAATCCTTACAAAACTCTCTTCGTGCGCGCCGTCACTTTCACATCCCACCCAGCCACCCAATAGGGTCTTTGATGGAACTTGAAGACCATGAGAAGGGGATGGTGTTACGAATCCACGAATCCATAAAAAGTCCCAGAGACTTAGACATTTCCCATACAAACCAAGTCACATGACTAACCTCGTGACACATCACCTGATGATCACATGATCTAGACGAGACCCGAATCCCTCTCACGACAAGTGTCGCACCCTTGGGCACCATTAGCCCGTTTCCACCTTCCTTATACGTGGGGCACTGCCCTCTTCATTTCCGCCCCTACCATTGTATCAGGCATCAGACGTAACAATCACATGACTATTTAATTTCCACTCCCTTCTCTTCCATTACAGAAGGCACTGCCTTTACAGGCTCTGAA
>JBBPTS010000381.1:0-17909 GCA_038094235.1 Fistulinella staudtii
CTCACTCTCTTTCGTTCCGGCAGCAGACGGCACACCGACGTTCGTTCCCTCCGTAGCAACTCGCGATAGGACAGCCATCACGCAAGACGAGAACCTGTCCATGGAGCAATTCGGACAAGCCTCAATATGCATCATTCCCTTCTTCACTGATCATGGCTGGGACGCATCCCACGTGCAAATGCACATCCGGTTCTGGTCCGCCATAGATAATCACCAGTGGTGGAACTTGCGCAACAAGCACCAACAACGAGCACTACTCATATACCAAGGCCAACAAAGATGCAAGTGGCACAACTGCATCATGTTGCCCAGAGCCTTTGATCTGTTGATAATCAATCAGGATGTCCTACATGATATGCTAGACACCATTCTACTACAGGTATGTATGGATCAGATGGATATAATCAGCATGGTAAGCATTGGTCATCTGAGATACAGATGCAACTCTTGCAGCCTCCCTTTTCCTCCTCCCCCTCTTCTCCATCCCACCTCCACTCACTGATGTGTGACCCTCACACCATTGTGCAAACAATCCTAGGCAATAGACTATGGATCCTGCAAAATCATGTCTATGTGACACTGTCCACTCCTCACACAGCTCAATGACAAGTTAGCTGTGCTGAGTGAGAAGTACCTAGCCCTCACTGCATAAAGTGATACTGTAACCCACTCCTTCCCCAGCCTTCACTGCAATGTTAGTAGCTTAAAGCACCCTCTATCTCCCACTGTAGTCCAAGATAGTGGACACAAGTGTTACAAATCCAAAGTTTATGATAAGACTTAAACATTTTTCCTCTTTTGACTGACATAAGCCAGGTCACGTGACTAACAACATGACTTATCATATGATGATATAAGGTCACATGACCTAGATGAGACCCAACCCCCTCACAACAAGTGTCACACCCTTGGGCACCAGTAGTCTATTTCTTTCCTTCCTTATATGTGAAATGAAAAAGCCAACTAGTGACTTTTAAGAGGAAGAGAGGTTGTCGAGTAAAGGGCTCAGAGTTGACTTTAAGATCTACATTGCCAAGTTACTTTAACTGAGGAGCCATCCTTAGCAAAGCACTTGGGTTTATATATTAATGGTTGTGTATATATATATTTGGAGTAAATACCATAAATGTATTGTTTGAAATTGTACCATAGAAGCATAGAGCATGCAGTTAGAGATAAGAGGGGAATGGAAGTATAAAGTATACATTAAGGGTCTTCAGAACCAATAAGGCAGTGCCTTCTGTTATGGAAGAGAAGTAATGGGAATTAAAGGAATGTATAAGTGAAACTTCTGATGTCTCAGTGTCAGTTGTGTTACAAACCCAAAAGTTCATGTTTGAACTTAGACATTTTCTCAGTTTTCTCTGACATAACCTGAAACAAAAAAGCTTATCTAAGACTTTTAAGTGAAATGGAAGGGTGTGGAGTTCAGATACTTAAGGCAACCAATACAAGTCAACTGTCAAGATACTCAAACTGAGGAGTTACCCTCAGTCAAGCATCTCTTATATATTCTTCACATAGTGTATGTACATGTTTGTGTATAGGTCTATAAATATATTTTCTAGAATTATACCATAAGAGCATAATGTGCCATTGGGCAATAAGTAGGGTATGAGGATGCTTTGTGTATCAAGGGTCTTTGGAACCAATAAGGCAGTGCCTTCTGTAATGGAAGAGAAGTAAACAGAAATTAAATACTCATATGTATCATGACTTCTGATGTTGGTGCTTTTGCACAGGATGGAGATTAAAGGGCAGTGCCCCATGTATAAGGAAGGAAGGAACAGGCTAATGGTGCCCAAGGGTATGACACTTTGTTGCAAGGAGTTTGGTTCTCTTCTGATCATGTGATCTTCATTGTCATGTGATGTGTCATATTGTTAGTCACATGACCTGGCTTATGTCATTTGAGGGAGCAAAAACTTCTAAGTTCAAATGTGAACTTTTAGATTTGTAACATAACCCAAGTCATGTGACTCATCACCTGACCATACAAAGATCATATGATCTAGAAGAGACTTGAATCTTTCACAACAAGTGTTGCACCCTTAGGGACCACTAGCCCATTCCCACCTTCCTTATATGTAGGGGCACTGCCTGAAATGAAAAAGCCTCTCAAAGACTTTTAAGTGGAAAGGGGGATGACTGAGTGGAGATCTCACAAGTGCTTTGGTAGGCAACTTCAAGTAAATCCAACTGAGGTTTTACACTCAGTGGATCTACCCTTTATATATTTATAGGGCTTGTTTGTATATATATATATATATACTTCTATAAACATATTTTCTGAGAGTCATACTATAAGAGCATAATGTGTCATTGGGCAATAAGTAAGACATATGGAATGCTTGTGCATCAAGGGTCTTCAGAGTCAATAAGGCAGTGCCTTCTATAATGGAAGAGAAGTAAGATGGAGATTAAATACTCATATTGGTGGCTTCTGATGCTGGTGCTTCTTACACAGGATGGAAATGAAAGGGCAGTGCTTCATATATAAGGAAGAGGGGGAATGGGCTAGTGGTGCTTAAGGGTGTGACACTTGTCATGAGAGTTTAGTGTTCTTATCTAGGGTATGTGACCTTGGTTGTCAGATGACAAGTCATGTTATTGTTATGAATCTAAAAGTTCACGTCTAAACTTAGAAGTTTTCACACTTTTGAATGATATAAGCCAGGTCACATGACTAACAATATGACTCATCACATGATGATGAAGATCATATGAGAACAAATCTTTTGTGACAAGTATTATACCCTTAGGCACCATTAGCCCATTCCCTCTTTTCTTATATATAGGGCACTGCCCTTTCATCTCCATCCTGTGCAACTGGCACCAACATCAGAAGTCATTACATACATGAGTATTTAATTCCCACCTGCTTTTTTTCCATTACAGAAGGCACTGTCTTATTGGTTCTGAAGACCCTTGATACATGACGCATCCTCATGTAATACTTATCACCCAATGGTGCATTATGCTCATATGGTACGATTCTTAGAAATACATTTATGGAATTATGCACAAACATATACATATATTATACACTCAATATATAAAGGTTGCTCGAACTGAGGGTAACTCCTCAGTTTGAGTAACTTGACGGTTGACTTGTACTGGTCACCTTGAGTACCTAGACTCTGCACCTCCTCATTTCTCACTAAAGTCTCTGAGAGGCTTTTTCATTTCACTTTACTCAAACTACCTCTCTTGCCATCACTAAAGACAACACTTTGCCAAGCAGTCTGTGAAGTACTGCTACAAGTCTAGAAGAGACTTAACCCTCCCAAAGTCTGAAGAAAAGCCCTTAAAAGAGTAAGGCACACAAAGTCCAGAAGAGGACAGAGTGGAAGAAGCAACTCATATCTTTTTGCATGAGTCTAGCAGTAGCTTAGCCACTTCACTAGAGGAAGGCCTAGATGGAAGATAAGAAGATCTCCCTTAGTCTGACTAGGTCAATGGACCACCCACATCTTCCTGCTTGCACTTCCTTAAAGGAATAGAAGCATCCCTCCTTCTAAGGATCTAGCTGTGGCACAAGACCAGAAGTTTATTTTTGGATCAGCACTTTCAATCCTCATACCTTCTGGAAAGGTATTCTTCACTTAAAGGGAATGTTCTTACCCAGCCCAATTCATTCCTTTTGCCACCCTCCATTATATTCACCAGATAAAAGAAGCTATCAGGGAGGATCAGGAGCAAAAAGAGGCTAAAAGGAAGAAAGAAGTAGAAGAACTCACTGTACTCCAATCTCAGCTTGAAGAAGCTACTCAAACCCTGGAAAGGAATAAAGAGAAAATCAGGAGCCTACAAAGGGAAATCAGATACCTAAAAGGGTATATTCCCCTCTATGGCATTCCTTCTGGAAGCATCTCTCTTCCTACTTGCAGCAGCAGCAGGAGTTATAGGAATAATCCTTGCCCTCACCACTAGCCAAGCAACCTCCTCCCCTTTGACAAAACCCCAGGCTTTGAAAGCCACCATAACCCTAGCAGGACTAGAATACTCTCTAAAGATCTCCTGGTACTTCCTAGATGAGGAAAGAATCAGAGATGTGGATAAGGAGGAAGAAGCTGAAGAACCAGCAGAAGAATTCATCAATGAAGAAGATGAAGAAGACACAGAAGCATAGAGAAGAGAAGCTGACCTCCAATGGAATGCCATGGTCAACTGGAACTCTACCCCAGAAGATGAAGATAGGGTAAACTGCCTAGAAGATAACTGGGGCCCTATTCCACTACCAGGAGACATTCCTGAAGAAGACATCCTAACTCTGGACAGAAGAGATCCAGATTTACCAATAGAAGCACCCCCACTATATCAGGTTCATGTTCCTGATCATATGCTAGATATAGATGGCTTTATGTAATGCCAGGAGTGCAAAGACGTCACAAGCCCCTGAAAGAAGCACTTCAAAAACAGAAGGAGTAACACAATGGGAAGTAGTCAATGAAACCCCGCAGGTGTCACACCCCTGGAATGAGATTAAAGGAAAAATGTTTGACCAAATGTAGGAATACTTTGTCAGAAGGGCTTTCCAGCAAAAGGGAAAAGGGAGGGCAAACTGAAACCGGAAAAACAATTTGCCAACAATAAGTATTTCTTCTTAGATCATACAGATATCAGTGAACCTAGCTTGCCAGACATGAATTATGATACACAGTCAGAGGCATCTCTAGATGAGCATGATGTGGACCACAAACACATGCTTGATTCCTCTATGAATAAATCCAAAGAAGAAGCCCCTTTTCCAGAAGAACTTTATATGAGATTGGTCAGGACAAAGGATGAAATCTCTCTTCACATACACATCTCCCCTGATCAGAAGAACTGTGACTGGAACACGGTAGAAGCACTCTTAGATAGCAGTACTAATGTCACCTTCATTAACAAGACATGGGCAGAGAAACATCACATACCAATAAGACTATTATAACATCCCATCTCTGTCATAAACATCAACAGCACCCATAACTCTGTGGGAAAGATAACTCACACAGCTCTGATCCAAATCAATTATAAAGGACATTGAGAAAGGATAGAGGCAGAAGTCACAGACATAGCCACCTTCCCTCTGGTTATAGGGTATAATTGGCTAAAGAAGTATAACCTGGAGATTGACTGGAGATCTGGAAACCTAAAATTCACCTGTTGCCCTCACTCCTGTCATATACTCCAAGATAGAAGTGAATTCCTGATGAACTGTGATAAGGAAGAGTAAGATAATGCCTGGACAGCATACTATGTAAGGGCAGTGACAGAAAAACCAAAAGAAGAGAAGAAGCAACACACACAACTGGTGCTGGCATACTTCCACAAGTGGTTAAAGATGTTTGAGGAGAAAGACTCCAAAAGAATGCCAATAAGAAAACCATGGGATCACACCATAGATCTTAAGGAAATCTTCACCCCTAAAAAGGGAAAGCTGATCCCTTTGGGACCCAAGGAACAAGAAGAAGTCTTGACATTCATAGATGAACAGCTACAAAAGGGGTACATTCACCCCTCCAAATCCCCTCAAATCTCACTGGTCTTCTTCATCTCAAAGAAGGATGGACAAAAATGAATGGTACAGGATTACCGTTATCTAAATGAACACATGGTTTGCAATAACTATCTGCTGCCCCTTATTTCGCAACTGATAGATAAGCTCAAAGGAGCTAAGAAGTTCATAAAGATTGACCTCAGATGGGGTTACAACAATGTTTGCATCAAGAAAGGCAATGAATGGAAAGCTGTATTTGTCTACTTCAGGGGAGCCTACAAGCCGCTGGTCATGTATTTTGGCCTCTGCAACTCCCCATCCACATTCCAAGCAATGATGAACAAGATCTTTACAGATCTAGAAGATGTTGTGGTGGTCTATATAGATGACCTCCTTATATTCACAAAAACAGACTCCCAGGAGGAGTATGATCAAATAGTGAAAGAAGTTCTAAGGAGGCTCAAAGAAAATGACCTCTTTGCTAAACTAGAAAAGTGCATGTTCTCTGTGGAAGAAGTAGAGTTCCTCAGAATGATGGTGGGAAAGCACGGGATAAAAATGGACAATGAAAATGTAGAAGCAATCCAAAGCTGGCCAAAGCCCAGGAACCTTCATGACATAAGAAGCTTCCTCAGACTCAACAACTTCTACCACTGATTCATCAAGGACTATGTGTCCATTGCTAAACCCATGACCTGCCTCATCAAGAAAGACTTATCCTTTCAGTGGCAGTTGAAACAAAAAAGCCTCTTAGAGACTTTAGCGAGAAGTGTAGGGATGTCAGAGTTCAGGTACTCGAAGTGACCAGTACAAGTCAACTGTCAAGCTACTCAAACTAAGAAGCTACCCTCAGTTGAGCAGCCTTTTGTATATTTGAGATCATATTGTATGTACATGTTTGTGCATAATTCTATAAATGTATTTCTAAGAGTCGTATCATATGAGCATAATGTGCCATTGGGCAATAAGTAAAACACATGTGATGTGTGTGCATCAAGGGTCTTCAGAGCTAATGAAGGCAGTGTCTTCTTGTGTTGGAAGAGAAGAGATGGAGATTAAATATTCATATATGTCATTACTTCTGATGTCAGTGCCAGTAGCACAGGATGGAAATGAAGAGGGCAGTGCCTGAAACAGAAAAGAACAACAAAGAGAGGAAAGACTGAGTAACTGCCTTAGAGAGTTGTCCTTTATATGAGGAAACAACTAAGACAATCAAACTGAGGGACTTTCCCTAGTTTGTTGTTTGGTATATATATTCATAGGTATATGTGTACATGTTATAGCATAACTACCATAAGCATAAATCCTAGAAATTGTACCATACGAGCATAATGTACCATTGGGCGATAAGTAGTATATGAGGATGCCACATACATCAAGGGTCTTCAGAGCCAATAAAGGCAGTGTCTTCTGAAATGGAAGAGAAGTAAACGGAGATTAAATACTCATGTATGTCATGACTTCTGATGTCGGTACCAGTTGCACAGGATGGAGATTAAAGGGCAGTGCCCCATGTATAAGGAAAGAGAAAACAGGCTAATGGTGCCCAAGGGTGCAACACTTGTCGTGAAGGATTCAGTCTCGTGTAGATCATGTGATCTTCATCGTCATGTGATGTGTCATGTGGTTAGTCATGTGACCTGGATTTTGTCAGTCGAAAAGGAAAAAAACTTCTAAGTCATCAAGACGTTTTATGGATTCGTAACACCATCCCCTTCTCATGGTCTTCAAGTTCCATCGAAGACCCTAATGGGTGGTTGGGAGGGATGTGAAAGTGACGGCGCATATGAAGAGGGTTTTATAGGGGTTTTCTAGACCAAAGTTTTCATAGAAGGACTCGTGTAGGTGGAGCTTGGGGTTTTTCTCATGGAATTCCACTATTGCCTCTTTGGTGTGGGTGAGGTTCTTCTCTGGTTCCCAAGTGTGGTCGTGTTCCAAGTATCTGTGCCAGTGCACAAGATATTCCCATCTGTTCCTTCGTTTACGAGCATCAACAATGAAATCTACTTCGTATTCTTTATCCTGATCCTTGGTCACTAGGACTGGTCCTGGGTTCTGAACAGGTTGGCCATCAAGGCATTCTTTATAAGGTTTGATCTGTGATACGTTTACCACTGGATGTATTTTTATGTGTAAAGGAAGAAGTAGTTTAACAGCATTCCGGCCGATTATCTGAATGATTTGGAAGGGGCCAAGCCACTTCTCCGAGAGCTTTCATGAATCCCACGTTAAGTGGAGATTGTCTGTAGCAAGCAACACCTGATCGCCGAGTTGGTACTCAGGGGTGTCAGAGCGATGCTTGTCAGCTTGTTTTTTCATAGCCTCTTGGGCCTTTTCTAAATTGGCAGATGTTTCCACGAGAGTCTGCTTGATTTTCTGAGCTAGGTCATCTGCCGCTGGGGCTTTAGAAGTTCCGGGTTCTATCCCCATCTATGGTGGATAAGTCCATGTGACTTCAAAAGGGGTTTTCTGAGAAGAAGCTTGCTTCTTCGAGTTATATGAAAATTGAGCGATTGGGAGCCATTTGCTCCAGTCATTCTGATGATCGCAGATGAACAACCGAAGGTACTGTTGTAGGTCCCATATGATGTGCTCCGTCTGTCCATCCGTTTGTGGATAAGATACTGTTGATAGGCGGGGTTTTATTTCTAAGCGGGTGCACAGATCTTTCATAACTTGTGTGGTGAATTGTGGGCTGCAATCTGAGATGATGCTTCGGGGAAGTCCGTGATTTGTCCAAACACGCTCAAGGTAGAGCTTAGCCATTTTGAATGCACTAATTGATTTGTTACAGGGGATGAATTCCACTTCTTTAGAGAATCAATCTATTACAGCAAATACTGAGTCATAGCCATGGGAGATGGGTAAATTGGTGAGAAAGTTGGCGGAGATATCTTTCCATGGCATATTCAGCAGTTCCAGTGGTTGTAGCTTTCTGGCTGGGGCTGTGTTTCCTGTTTTCATTTTCTGACAGGTGTGGCATTGAGCTACATATTCTTTTACGTCTTTGGTCATTCCCAGCCAATAGTAATGAATCTGGATCAGGTTCATTGTCTTTTCCACTCCTGGGTGTCCTGCCACTGGCGTATTGTGGTGGGTGGTCATTACCATCATTCGGACCTTTTCTGATGTGAAGACCTTGCCTTCTTTCCTAAAAACTCCATCATCTGAGAGCTCAGCTCCCTGGTTTTCTATTTGGTTGACCTCCGATTCCCGAAGTTGTAACGTTTCGGATCAGATCTGGTCAAGGATCTTGTCCCCATCATCTTCAATTCACGTCAAGTGGATCTTATCCAGGGTTATGAGTTGGATGCCCTTGTTGTCATTCTCAACTCCTTCTGCTTGATCACTTCTAGAAAGCACATCCACTGCAGCCATTGCTGTTCCTGGTTTGTGTACCCAGATATAGTTAAAGCGGAATAGATACTGGCTCCATCGAGCCTGTCTTCTGTTGAGATCTTGTTTCTGCATGAACCACTGGAGGTTTGCATGGTCATTCCAGATCTCAAACTGGAAGCATGCCCCTTCTAGATAGTGGCGCCACTTCTTGAGTGCCCTTATGATGCTTAGCATTTCTTTATCAAACACTGGATAGTTCCTTTCAGTGTCGTTGAGGGCATGAGAGAAGAAGGCAACTGGGTGCCATCATTCTTCCTTTTTCATTTCCAGGATTGCCCCTGTGGTGAAATCCGATGCATCTGTCTGTAGTCTATACTCAGTGTCATCGTCTAGGAATACCAAGATGGGCACTGTGGAAAACGCTTCTCTGAGTCTATCGAAGGCTTTTTGTTCTTCTGCCTGCCATTGGAAGGGTAGGTCTTTCTTTGTTAGGCGGGTTAGAGGTTTGGTGATGGAGGTGTAGTCCTTGATGAATCAGTGGTAGAAGTTGGCGAGCCCAAGGAAGCTTCATACGTCATGGAGGTTCCTAGGTTTCAGCCAAGCCTGGATTGCATCCACCTTTTCCTCATCCATCTTAATCCCTTTCTTTCCCACTGTCATTCTGAGGAACTCTACTTCGTCCACAGAGAATATACATTTTTCTGGTTTTGCAAATAGGTCATTTTCTTCTAACTGTTTAAGGACTTCTTTCACGATATGGTCATGCTCCTTCTGGGAGTCTATTTTCATGAATATGAGGAGGTCATCGATGTAGACCACCACCATGTCTTCTAGATCTGCGAAGATCTCGTTCATCATTGCCTGGAAGGTAGAGAGGGAGTTGCATAGCCCGAAATACATAACCAGGGGTTCAAAGGCCCCTCAGAAGCAAACAAAGGTGGCCTTCCACTCATCTCCTTCTTTTATATGAACATTGTTGTAACCCTATCTAAGGTCGATCTTCGTGAACTTCTTTGCCCCTTTTAGCTTGTCCACTAGTTGTGAGATAAGAGGTAAGGGATAGTTATTCCAAACCATATGTTTGTTTAGATATCGGTAATCCTGTACCATGCGTTTTCATCCATCCTTTTTTGGGACGAAGAAGACCAGCAAGGTTTGGGGGGATTTTGGGGGGCAGATATACCCCTTTCATAATTGCTCGTCTATAAATGCTGAGACTTCTTCTTGTTCCTTGGGTCCCAAAGGGATCAGCTTCCCTTTCTTTGGGATGAAGGTTTCTTTGAGATCGATCACGTGATCCCAGAGTTTTCTTATCAGCATTCTTTCAGAGTCTTTCTCCTCAAACACCTTTAGCCATTTATGGAAGTGAGTTGGCACTAGTTGTGCAGGACGCTTCTTTTCTTCTTTGGGTTTTTCTATCATCGCCCTGATATGATATGCCATCCAGGCATTGTCTTGCTCTTCCTTGTCACACATTACCAAGAATTCGCTTTGATCTTGGAGCATGTGACAGGAGCGAGGGCAGCATGTGAACTTCAATTGCCCAGATCTCCAGTCGATCTCCGGGTTATACTTCTTTAGCCAGTTGTACCCTATTACCAGGGGGAACATGGCGATATCTGTTACTTCTGCCTCTATCCTTTCTCGATGTCCCTGGTAATCGATCTGGATTTGGGCTGTATGTGTAATCCGTCCTGTGGAGTTGTGGGTGCCGTCCACATTGATGATGGAGATGGGATGGTGTAGTTTTCTCATGGGGATATGATGCTTTTTCACTCATGTTTTGTCGATAAAGGTTATGTTCGCCCCACTGTGTAAGAGAGCTTCTACCGTGTTCCAGTCATGGTTCTTCTGATTGGGAGATATGTGTATTTTGAGTGATATCTCATCTTTGATTCTTGCCGATCTGGTGAAGAATTCTTCCAGAAAGAGGGTTGTATCTTCCTTGTTTGCGAAAGAGGAATCAAGCATGCATTTCTGGTCTGCACCGCACTCATCAAGAGACGCCTCTGACTGTTACGAATCCATAAAAAGTCCCAGTGACTTAGATGTTTTCTTTCACTTTCGACTAATATAAGCCAAGTCACGTGACTAACCCCGTGACACATCACATGACGATGCAGGGTCACATGATCCAGAAGACACCGAACCCTTTGCGACAAGTGTCGCACCCTTGGGCACCATTACCCCGTTTCCACTTTCCTTTTACGAGGGGCGCTGACCTTTCATCTCCGCCCTGTGCAACTGGCACCGGCATCAGACGTAACGATACCCACGAGTATTTAATCTCCGTTGATTTCTCTTCCATCATAGAAGGCACTGCCTTATTGGTTCCGACGACCCTTGATGCACATTGCATCCTCATGATATACTTATCGCCCAATGGCACATTATGCTCTTATGGAACGATTCCTCGAAATATGCTTATAGTAACTATGCCACAACATGTACATACAAATCTATGAATATATAAACCAAGCCGCTTTGCTGAGGACGACTCCTCAGTCAAAGTAGCTTGGCGGTGCAGACTCATAAGCTCCTGAGCCCTTTACTCGACCCCCCTAACTATAAGTCCCTTAGTGGCTTTTTCGTTTCACTGACCATGTATCGATAATGTCCATACAGTCCAAGGAAGAATACTTATTATTGATGAACTGTTTTTCCAGTTTCAGTTCACTTTCTCTTTTCCCTTTTGTTGGAAAGCCCTCCTAATGAAGTACTCCTGCATTTGGTCGAACATTTTCTCTTTGATTTCATTCCAGGGGTCTGACACTTGTTGGTTTTCATTGGTGACTTCCCATGTCATTGCTCCTTCTTCTCTTGGAGCGCTTCTGTTCCTTTCCGGGGCTTGTGACATCTTTATACCCTGGGTGTTTCAGTTGCCTTTCTGGCATTCCTTCTTATGTTCTCCCCCTAGCCATTTGCATTCAGTGAAATGAAAACAGAACAAACACCTTATGAACTCCTATCCACTTAAGGACCAGAGCAAAGGGCAAGTGGTGGAGACTGTCAAAGTCTACCGATGGAGAGGATAACACTGAGTAGCGGCCTTGCAAGTCTGTCCTGATTAAGGGAAAACTCCAAGACAACCAAACTGAGGACTGTTGTCCCTGTTGGTGTCTCGTATATATATTCATGGGTTCATATTTGTACATGTGTGTCATAGCTACCATAAACGTATTTAGAGGAATCGTACCATAAGAGCATAATTGGCCATTGGGCGATAAGTAAACATGAGGATGCATCGTGCATCAAGGGACTTCGGAGCCAATAAAAGGCAGTGCCTTCTGAAATGGAAGAGAAGGAACGGAGATTAAATAATCGTGTGAGTCGTCATGTCTGATGTCGGTGCCAGTTGCACAGAGCGGAGATGAAAGGGCAGTGCCCCACATATAAGGAAAGTGGAAATGGGCTAGTGGTGCCCAAGGGTGCGACACTTTGTCGCGAAGGATTCGGGTCTCGTCTAGATCATGTGATCTTCATCATCATGTGATGTGTCATGGGGTTAGTCATGTGACCTGGCTTATATCATTCGAGAGTGAGAAAATGTCTAAGTCCAGTGGACTTTTATTGGATTTGTAACATTCGGGGCAGGAAATCTTTGGTTTTGGACAATCTCTCAATAGATGTCCCATCTGTCCGCAGTTGAAACATGCCCCTTTTGACAAGTTCGACTTTGGAGGGGAGGTAGAGGAGGAAGAGGAGGTGGCAGCAGTTCTTTGATATGGGGCAAATGTTTTTCCCATGTTTTGGCCTGTGTACATCTTGTAGGCCTTGAATGCCTTCCTGATTTTTCTTATCTGAGTAAGGGTTGTGGAAATATAGAGAGACCAGGTGTCGGTTCTGAAAAGTTCTTGGTGGATTTCATCATTCACTGCCTGCTCAAGTAGGACCACCCTGTGTTCGTCTGACAGGTTGGCCTGGTTGTTGGCAGCCTGCCATTTGGCGAGGAATATGTCTATGTCATCCTGCCCTTGTCAGAGTTTGGTGATATTTACCATGGCCCAATCTCGGTGCAGCATAGGTTTCATTAGTCCCTCGAACTCAATTTCAAACTCAGCCCAGTCTTTGAACATTGTTTGCCTGTTTAGGAGTTTTCCAGCTCTGATTGTGCCCAAGGACCTCCTTTCTGTCCTTTTAGGCATGAGAGAACCACTCTCATTCCTTCTACCAACCTTATATCGTATTCTTGTTCTCCAGTGATCAGATTTAGCTTATCCGTCCTGTCTCTATACTTTGCTTTGAACAAGAAGAATGGGTTTGATCGAAGCCAGGATCTCATCTTGATCCACCACTCGTTGAACTTTGCTTTTGACCCGTCATATTCTCCAGGGTCCTTGAATGCTTCTATCTTACTTCCTCCTGATAGTGGGACAGTCATCGTCCCTAGGCTCATGGCCAGTGCTTGCTGAGCTTGGTCTCGTTCTGCCTGCATTTTCCTCAGCTTATGGGCCTGGAGTTTTATCTCCTTGACCATTGCCTGCATCTGGTTCCTGAGTGTGTCGAACTATTCTTCATACGACATGATGAGAGAAGAAGATTATATTGGGGGGTGGTGGCTATCTCTGCAAGGATACGCAAGGGCTTTCTTTCAAACTCCTATTAACCCAAGGCCTTACTTCTTGGCCTTCTTTAGTAGGTATGAAGCGTAGAGGGGGGAGTGAGGGTCTGATCTTGCCTTGGATGTGTAAGGGTACTGTCTCCTTGCCCACTTCTTTATCGGGCCTTCATCTGTCTGTATGCCTATCTCCGATCTTTCTCATTTCCCTCCTGAGGGTCCTGGGTGCCTCCCTTCTCTTAACTCATTCAGACAACATGTGTGATCCCCACTGTACGTATCTAGTAGATCTGTCAGTCCATGAAGTTCCAAGTCTTTCTCTTCGGCTAGCATCACGAGGTACTCTGTTTCCAGCAACAGGTACAGTCCTTGGATTTCTTCAAAGAAGTCGGGGGCTTTCTTGTTCAGGTGCTGTCTTCTCTGGGCCTGGTGCACAAGGTTGTTGATTTATTGAATGAAGAGGTCGGTGTCTCTCTTGAACTTCTCATAGATGGCTTTGACTTCCTGGTTGAGCGGGAGGGGTTCCTCTGCGAAGAGGTCTGTGGGAGGGGTGGAAGAGATGGAGAAGTGTGAGGATGGCACTGGTTCTGTTAGTGTGTGGATTGAAGGTACTTCTGGGAGGACGTTACTTCTTTAATCATCCTATTGTTGTAGCATCTTGGTTGAACCTTCAGCAAAGAGCTTCTTCTCAACAGTGAAGTGGGTAGTTTGATTGTAGTGAAACAGAAAAGAACAACAAAGAGAGGAAAGACTGAGTAACTGCCTTAGAGAGTTGTCCTTTGTATGAGGAAACAACCAAGACAATCAAACTGAGGGACTTTCCTCAGTTTGTTGTTTGGTATATATATTCATAGGTATGTGTGTACATGTTGTGGCATAACTACCATAAGCATAAATCCTAGAAATTGTATCATACGAGCATAATGTGCCATTGGGCGATAAGTAGTACATGAGGATGCCACATGCATCAAGGGTCTTCGGAGCCAATAAAGGCAGTGCCTTCTGAAATGGAAGAGAAGTAAACGGAGATTAAATACTCATGTGTGTCATGACTTCTGATGTCGGTGCCAGTTGCACAGGATGGAGATTAAAGGGCAGTGCCCTATGTATAAGGAAAGAGGAAACAGGCTAATGGTGCCCAAGGGTGCGACACTTGTCACAAAGGATTCGGTCTCGTCTAGATCATGTGATCTTCATCGTCATGTGATGTGTCACATGGTTAGTCACATGACCTGGATTTTGTCAGTCGAAAGGAAAAAACTTCTAAGTCATCAAGACATTTTATGGATTCGTAACAGTGCTCCTCGTATAAGGAAAGGGGACATGGGCTAGTGGTGCCCAAGGGTGCGACACTTGTTGCAAAGGATTCAGATTCATCTAGATCATGTGATCTTCCATTGTCATATGATGAGTCATGTTGTTAGTCATGTGACCTTGCTTATGTGATTCAAGAGGGAGAAAATGTCTAAGTCTCTGAGACTTTATTGGATTCGTAACAGCAGTCAGAAGAACAAGAAGCCTTTGAAAGGCTTAAAATCACGTTTTCCACAGCCCCAATCCTAGCATTCTCAGATGACAAAATGGAATACAGACTCCAGATGGATGCATCAGATTTTGCCACAGGGGCAATCCTGGAAACAAAAAAGGAAGATCACTGGCACCCTGTTGCCTTCTTCTCCTATGCCTTCAATGACACTGAAAGAAATTACCCAGTGTTCAATAAAGAAATGCTTAGTGTCATCAGGGCATTAGAGAAGTGGAGACACTACCTAGAAGGGGCACACTTCCAGTTTGAGATCTGGAATAACCATGCAAATCTCTAGTGGTTCATGTAAAAACAAGATCTGAACAGATGGCAGGCTCAATGAAGCCAATATTTATCACGATTCAACTATATCTAGGTTCATAAACCTGGAACAGCAATGGCCATCACAGACACACTTTCCAGAAGAAGTGACCACACTGAAGGAGTAGAGAATGACAACAAGAGCATTCAACTCATTACCCTGGATAAGATCTACTTGACACACATTGAAGATGATGGGGACAGAATTCTCGACCTAATCCAATCAGAAACACTACAACTTTGGGAATTGGAGGTCAACCAAATAGAAAATCAGGGAGCAGACCTCTTAGATGAAGGAGTCTTTAGGAAGGACAGTAAGATTTTCACACTAGAAAAGGTCTGAATGACAGTAATGACCACTCACCACGACACGCCAGTGACAGGACATCCAGGAGTGGAAAAGACCATGTCTCTAATCCAGACTCACTACTATTTGTAACAGGATGCCTTTTCGGCACTCGGCAACATCGCTTTCCACTTGCCTTGCTCTCAAAGTCACCGTTACCTGTCACAAGGTCATGCCCAGACTTGTTCCAGACAAACTTGCCTCCATCTCATATGTGGCTAGACTGCCGCATGCACGGCTCCTGATTCATTCTATTTATGCTATCTCTGATGTCATGGTCCAGATCACAACACATTCCCTAGTCCAGACTGATCCCGCTATCTATTGACATCATAGAACACCCTAGCCCACCTCATGTAATACACACCATTCCCTCATATAGTGATGTCATGCTGTGTAGTAGAGTAGTATATAATAAGAGTGATCCTGTGGCAAAGCTCCCCAGCTTTGTTCACTTGATCATTGACTCACTCTGATGCTTGATGCTCAACCTTGCCCAGTTCGATATGAACATCAACCATGATAGCCAGTCTATTATGCTTGAAGCAAGCACACCCCCCTCGCCTCATCACACGCTCGGGACAATTCCTCTACCTCCCTTATTCACGCTACGTTCCCTCCTCTCTATGGATATATTGGTATTGACATGACATTCCATGTTATAACTGTGAGAGTACAGTTGTTCCATTTCACTATTGGCCAGAAATGACTAAAGACATGAAGAAGTATGTGGCCAGGTGTCATACATACCAGAAAATGAAGACAGGGAATACAGCCCCAGCCAGCAAGTTACAATTGCTGGAACTGCTAAACATGCCATGGGAAGATATCTCTGCTGATTTTCTCACCAATTTACCCACTTCTCACAGCCATGACTCAGTTCTTATCATAATGGATCAATTTTCTAAAGAAGTAGAATTCATCCCCTGTCAGAAAACCATCACAGCATTTGAAACTGCCAAACTCTACCTAGAGCATGTTTGGACAAATTATAGAATACCCTGAAGCATCATATCAGATTGCAGTCCACAATTTGCTGTCCAAGTAATGAAGGATCTATGCATACACCTAGGAATAAAACCATACCTATCCACAGCATCACATCCACAGACAGATGGACAGACAGAGCAAATTATCAGGGACCTACAACAGTACCTTTGGTTGTTCATCTGTGATCATCAGAACAACTGGAGCAAATGGCTCCCTATCACTCAATTCTCCTATAACTCAAAGAAGCAAGCTTCTTCTCAAAAAACCCCTTTTGAAGTCACCCATACCTATGCCCCTAGGATGGGAATAGAACCTGGGACTTTTAAAGCCCCAGTAGCAGACTGTTGTAATGATCATTATCATTATCACTTCCATGCAACAGTGCATGAAGAGAGAGAGATTAGATTTCGACAATCTTATCTTACCTCAGCAATCTCCGACATCTTATTGCACGATTGCACTGTCCTGATCTTATCAGTGACATGTAGAAGAATCCTCGAAGGATAGAAGAGAGATTGCACTATCTCCACTACCAGAAGAGAGATCTGAGATCTCTAAGAAGAAGATCCCATCGTGGTTGGATCTTAGACGAAGAAGATCGGATCATAGATTGATCCTAGGACAGAAGTGGTACATGAGGTTACCATAAGGTTAGATAGAAGACAGCGCCTTCTCTTCCATTTGATGGACATGAGGAGAACACATGTTCCCTTATCAGAAGGACACTGACATGGCCACAGGATAGCCACAATGGTATGATAAAGTATTTACCATATGAGGTCATACACAGCCTCATCAGAAGATGTATATAAGTAGTAGGGCTAGCAGTAGATGCCCTTTGAAACAAAAAAGCCTCTCAGAGACTTTAGCAAGAAATGTAAGAGGACTGAGTTCAGGTACTCAAAGTGACCAATACAAGTCAACTGTCAAGCTACTCAAACTGAGGAGTTACTCCCAGTTGAGCAGCCCTTATATATTACTCTTCATAGGTTTGTATATGTTTGTGTATAGGTCTCTATACATATTTCTAGGAATCATTCCATATGAAGCGAACCTAACACTGAAGTCTTCTGCGTGCGAGGGACCTTGACGTGGATCAAGAGTAGAGACGCACGGCGTCAAAGGGAAACCGTCCTTTATTGTCCAGGGACTTATGACTGGGACCGAGTGAGTTCCCTAATCTTTACGATCACTGTATTAGGTGAAAGTATCAAGGTGAACAAGACTGGAGCTTCCGTAGCTCAGTCTCTACTTCTTATATACAGTGAGTGGGAGGCTGTGTCCCGTCCTTATAAGTAAATACTTCTATCGTATGACTGTGGCTATCCAGAGGCCGCGTCAG
>JBBPTS010000382.1:0-17852 GCA_038094235.1 Fistulinella staudtii
TACCTTTGTTTGTAGAAACAAACAAAGGTAAATATTGCATAGTTTGACTAAGATCCTGATCATCAATACAAAAGCTCAAAAACCCTTTCAATGGTATTGCTGTTTTAAATTGACTATATCTCTGTACCCTGTGAATGGAATCACATGACTTAGGGGGTGATTTTGTAGCCAATAGTATGTACTATTTATGTCTCCACCAAGGCTAAGCATGATTCTCACAATATTTGGCAGTGCACTCTGCACACTGCTATTAGGGTAAACATTGAAAGGGTTTTTGAGGTCACTGTACATGGTCAGAGGTGTCTCTTGATGAGCACGGTGTAGACCAGAAATGCATGCTTGATTCCTATTGCAATAAACCAAAGAAGGAAAAAACCCCCTTTCTGGAAGAACTCTTTACAAGGTCAGTGAGAACAAAAGATGAAATCTCTCTTAAAATATGTATCTCCCCAGACCAGAAGAACCATGACTAGAACACAGTAGATGCATTACTCGATAGTGGCGCCAACATAACCTTCATTGACAAAACATAGGCCAAAAAACACCACATCCCCATGAGAAAGTTATGTCACCCTATTTCAGTTGTCAACATTGATGGCACCCATAATTCCACTGGGAAGATAACCCACACAGCCCTGATCCAGATCGATTATCAAGGACATCAAGAAAGGATAGAGGCAGAAGTCACCAACATTGCCACATTCCCTCTGGTTATAGGATATATGTAACTGGCTGAAGAAGCACAACCTGGAAATCAACTGGAGATCTGGACAATTAAAATTCACTCGTTGCCCTTGTTCTGAAATGAAAACAGAACAGGAGAGATAAGAAAACTGAGTAGCGGCCTTGCAAGTCTGTCCTGGTTAAGGGAAAACTCCAAGACAACCAAACTGAGGACCATTGTCTCAGTTGGTGCTTGGTATATATACTCATAGATTTGTATGTACATGTTGTGGCATATCTACCATAAACATATTTCTAAGAATCGTACCATAAGAGCATAATTTGCCATTGGGCGATAAGTAAAGTATGAGGATGTGTCATGCATCAAGGGTCGTCGGAACCTGTAAAGGCAGTGCCTTCTGAAATGGAAGAGAAGTAAATGGAAATTAAATACTTGTGTAAGTCTTTACTTCTGATGTCGGTGCCAGTTGCACAGGACGGAGATGAAAGGGCAGTGCCCCATGTATAAGGAAGGTGAGAACGGGCTAGTGGTGCCCAAGGGTGCAACACTTTGTCATGATGGATTCGGTTTCTTCTGGATCATGTGATCCTCATTGTCATGTGATGCGTCACGAGGTTAGTCACATGACCTGGCTTATATCATTCGAGAGTGAGAAAACGTCTAAGTCTAGTGGACTTTATTGGATTTGTAACACCATCCCCTTCTCATGGTCTTCAAGTTCCATCAAAGACCCTAATGGGTGGTTGGGGGGGATGTGAAAGTGACAGCACATACGAAGAGAGTTTTGTAAGGGTTTTCTAAGCTGTAATTTTCATAGAACGACTCCCATAGGTGGAGCTTGGGGTTTTTCTCATGGAATTCCGCTATTGTCTCTTTGGCCTGGGTGAGATTCTTCTCTGGTTCCCAAGTGCAGTCTTCTTCCAAGTATCCGTGCCAATGCACAAGATATTCCCATCTGTTCCATCGTTTGCAAGTGTCCACGATAAAATGGACTTCATATTCTTCATCCCGGTCCTCGGTCACTAGGACTGGTCCTGGGTTCTGGACAGGTTGGCCGTCAAGGCGTTCCTTGTAATGTTTGATCTGTGATACGTTTACCACTGGATGTATTTTTATCTGAGAGGGAAGGAGTAGTTTAACGGCATTCCAGCCGATTATCTGTATGATCTGGAAGGGTCCTAACCACTTCTCAGACAACTTTCGTGATTCCCGCGTCAAGTGGAGATTATCTATCGCAAGCAGCACCTGATCACCGAGTTGATACTCAGGGGCGTCAGATCGATGCTTGTTGGCTTGTTTTTTCATTGCCTCTTGGGCTTTTTCTAAGATTGCAGATGTTTTTGCGAGGGTTTGCTAGATTTTGCGAGCCAATTCGTCTGCTGCTGGGGCTTTAGAAGTACCGGGTTCTATCCCCATCCGAGGTGGGTAAGTCCAAGTGACTTTGAAGGGGGTTTTCTACGACGAAGCTTGCTTCTTCGAGTTATATGAGAATTGAGCGATGGGCAGCCATTCGCTCCAGTCGTTCTGATGATCACAGATGAACAACCGAAGGTATTGCTGTAGGTCCCATATGATGCACTCCATCTGTCCGTCTGTTTGCAGATGGGATGCCGTTGATAGGCAGGGTTTTATTCCTAGGCGTGTGCATAGGTCTTTCATTACTTGTGCGGCAAATTGCGGGCCACGGTCTGACACGATACTTCTCGGAAGTCTGTGGTTCGTCCAAACACGCTCTAGATAGAGTTTAGCGGTTTCAAACGCGCTAATGGTTTTGTGACAGGGGATGAATTTCACTTCTTTGGAGAATCGATCCATAACAGCAAGTACCGAGTCATAGCCTTGGGAGATGGGTAGATCTGTGAGAAAGTCGGCGGAAATATCTTCCCATGGCATGTTCGGTAATTCCAGCGGTTGTAGCTTGCCGGCTGGAGCTGTATTTCCTGTTTTCATCTTCTGACATATGTGACACCGGGCCACATATTCTTTTACGTCTTTGGTCATTCCTGGCCAATAGTAATGCGTCTGGATCAGGCTCATTGTCTTTTCCACTCCTGGGTGTCCTGCCACTGGCGTATCATGGTGAGCGGTCATTACTGTCATTCAGACTTTTTCTGGTGTGAAGAGCTTCCCTTCTTTCCTAAAAATGCCGTTGTCTGAGAGCTCTGCTCCCTGGTTTTCTATTTGATTGACCTCTGATTCCCGAAGTTGTAGCGTTTCCGATCGGATCTGGTCCAAGATTCTGTCCCCATCATCTTCGATGCATGTCAAATGGATCTTATCCGGGGTGATGAGTTGAATTCCCTTGTTATCATTTTCAACTCCTTCTGCATGATTGCTTCTTCTAGAGAGCACATCAGCTGCGGCCATTGCCGTGCCTGGTTTGTGGACCCAGACATAGTTAAAGCGGGATAAATATTGACTCCATCAAGCCTGCCTTCTGTTGAGATCTTGTTTCTGTATGAACCACTGGAGATTAGCGTGGTCATTCCAGATCTCAAACTGGAAGTGTGCCTGCGAATACTTCTACTTTGCCACTTCCTCCTCCTAATCTTGCCCAAGAGAAAGTCTCTAGGAGATCTCTTGTGTGTTGTTCTGCCACAGTGGCTCTATCATTGGCATTTCTGAGCTGTTGCTCCATTAGTCATGCCACATCTATCATTGTGTCCTTGTCAATGCGGTTTTGGATGGATTTGTTTTCTAGTGATGTGATATAAGCCATAAGGCCATTGAAGTCTTCTTGGGAGAGGGTGGCCATTTCTTCTTTTGGTGGGGGTTTTTACTTCTTCTTTGGTGCAAGTTTGTTGAACCGCTTAACAAACAAGGGAATTCTATTTCCAGTACACAGGTTCGTGTCTCTTTCTTCTTACTTTCTCACTACCCTGAGGTTGCTTTAGGGGCATAGGTATGATGTGGTGGTGGAGATGTCTTCCTGTTTCTTCTGAGGGACTGGATTGTATTGCCTCTCCCTTCTTTTGGAGATGACTGTTATGAATCCATAAAAGTCCTTGAGACTTAGATGATTTCTTTGCTTTCAACTGATATAATCCAAGTCACATGACTAACAATGTGACACATAAAAAGATCACATGATCTAGAGGAGAACAAGTCTTTCATGACAAAGTGTTGTACCCTTGGGCACCATTAGCCCGACCTATCTTTCTCTTATATGTGAGGCACTGCCTCATTCATTTCTGTCCTGTGCTAGAAGCACCAACATCAGAAGTTTCAAAATCATGAGTATTTAATCCCTGTTCGATTTCTCTTCCATTAAAGAAGGCACTACCTTATTGGTTCCGAAGAACCCTTGAACCCTTGATACACATTGCATCCTCATATTATACTTATTGCCCAATGGCACATTATGCTCATATGGTACGATTCTTAGAATTACACTTATAGAACTATGCACAAACATGTACATACAATATGTGGTCAATATATAAGAGTTGCTCGACTGAGGGTAACTCCTCAGTTTGAGTAACTTGACAGTTGACTTGTATTGGTCACTTCAAGTACCTGAACTCAGTCCTCCCACATTTCTCACTAAAGTCTCTGAGAGGCTTTTTCATTTCAGAGCCCATGGTTTAGGTGAGAGATCCAAGTAAGCAAGACTGGGGTTTTACCAGTCGAGCTACCTGGCTTTATATATACATAGTACATGGCTGTGTCTACCCTAATCAAGGCACTCCTTATCTAGGCTGTGTGTGAGAAGTGGTAAGTACATCAGAAGAGTTCATCAGAAAGCATAGCCGAGATAGCAGTAATTAAAAGGGCATGTGTTATATGAGGCATAGAAGAGAAGGAGGGCAGAGATGAATGTGAGAACATAATAGGCAGTGCTTGACCGATGTGGTTAGATGAGATCTGTATCTTAGATTCAATCTTCCATATGTCAGCGAGTGTGTGGGAAAGGAGAGAGAGAAAAAGAAATGATTAAGTCCTTTGCAGTTGTGCGATATCTGATAAGATACTGGAGATTGCTGAGATAAGATAAGATAAGTCTTCTGGGCTTTTCAAAAGCATAAAGATTTGGGTTGGGGGTCTACACTGGTTCTTGCCATGGCTTCTAGATCTGAAGTGTGAAAGTAATGAGCTATTACAGGACTTAGAAGTTATCCACTTTCTCAGACTTTTTCCTTTCTCTTTCGCACTTGCTGTTGCGAAATCGGCCTAGACCCTTGTCTTCCCACATTTCACACCTGTTATCCATGCCTTCACCTCATGTTTGACTAGATGCCTCACCACGAGTTCATGGTTCATTTCTATTTATACTATCGATGACGTCATAGTCTGGACCATGACATATTCCCTTATCTTTACATACCGGCTACTTATTGACATCATAGAACATGCTAGTCTGCCTCATGTATGAAACATATTGATCTATGCTCCTCCCTCATGTAATGATGTCATATGGTCCATGCCCTGTAGTAGATAGTATTTAATGGTAACAATCCAGTCGACAAAGCTCCCCAGCTTTGTTAACTTGATCTTCACAACCATCTGAAGTAGAAGCTCCCACCCTTGCCCGGTTTGATATGAACATTAACTGTGATACGATGATGATAAGAAGTCCTTCACCCTTGAAGTAAGTCCACCTTCATCCATTTAAAGCATCCATCCCTTCTCTCCCGCTACGCTCTCCCCTTTCTCCTTAGGATATAGAGGCTGACGTTCAGTGTACCACTAAGCACATGGTTGTCCGCTTTACTTGCTGATGTAACGGCTTGCTATTTTCACGCTTCAGACTTAGAAGCAATGGCAAGGACCAGCATAGATGCAACACCACGCCCATTATGATTTTCCTTTCTCATTCACCCCTATTGATGATCTTATCTTATCTCGGCATTCTCCAGTATCTTATCAGATATCGCACAATTGCGAGATTGATCTTATCAGATATCGCACAATTGCGAGATTGATCTTATCTAAAGGGACTTAGAAGTTTCTCCTCGTTTACGGACTCTTTCTCTTTCGCACTCACTGACATATGGCAGATCTGATCTAAGATACAGATCTCATCTAACCATATCAGTCAGCACTGCCCAATCATGTTCTCACGATAATCTCCGCTCTCTTCTCTTCTATGCCTTATGTTACACATGCATTACTAATCTCCACTTTCTATTCTTGTTATCTTGGCTATGCTTTCTGATAGAACATTCTGATGTACTTATCGCTTCTCACACACAGCCCAGATAAGCAGTGCCTCGATTAGGGTAGATACACAGCCATGTACAGCCTCATAGTATGCCTATATAAACCCAAGGAACTCGGCTGGTAACCCCAGTCTTGTTCACTTAGAACTTTCGCCTAACAAGCAGATAAGCAACCAGGTAGCTCACTCAGTCCATCCCCCTCCATCGCTATATAAGGGAGAGCCATCACACGGTGTACCCCAGTCCTCTCTATCTCTCCCTTGCTCCACGTTAAGGTTCCTCGCACTCGCAAGTCAGAGTTGTTAGGTTTGCTTCAGCTGACATGTGGCAGATCCGATCTAAGATACAGATCTTATATAACCATATCAGTCAACACTGCCCAATTATGTTCTCACACTTATTTCCACTTCTTCCATTCTATGCCTCATGTCACAAATGCTTTATTAATCTCCACTTTCTCTTATCTCAGCTATGCTTTCTGATGGACTCTTCTGATGTACTTATTGCTTCTCATGCACAGCCTAGATAAGCTAGTGTCTTGATTAGGATAGTTACACAGCCATGTACAGCCTCACTCTATGCATATATAAACCCAAGGAACTCAGCTGGTAACCCTAGTCTTGTTCACTTGGAACTTTCACCTAACAAGTGGATAAGCAGCCAAGTAGCTCACTTGGTCCATCCCCTCACTTACTATCTAAGGGAGAGCCCTAACATGGTGTACCCTGGTCCACTCCACCATCTCCCTTGCTCCATGTCAAAGGTCCCTCACACTTAGAAGATAGCAGTATTAGGTTTGCTTCACATCCCATATGTTCTACTTATTGCCCAATGGCACATTATGCTCATATGGTATGATTTCTCAAAATACATATTTAGAACTATGAACAACATATATACAAACAATCCCTATGAATATATAAAGGGTAGATCCACTGAGTGTAAAACCTCAGTTGGATTTACTTGAAGTTGCCTCAAAAGCACTTGCGAGACTTCTGACTCAGTTGCTCCTCCTCTATTCTATGAACAAAAGGTCTTGAAGGCTTTTTTGTTTCACTTAAATCCAACTACCAACTTCACTGTTGATAAGAACATCCTCGCTGAAGGTCCAGCTCTTGCCATTGCTGAAGACAGCACTTTGCCAAGCAACCTAAGAAGTACTACAACAAGTAGAAGAGGCTTAACCCCCTGATGAAATGAAAAAGAACAACAGAAAGAGGGGAAACTGAGTAACTGCCTTGGGGAGTTGTCCTTTATATGTGGAAACAACCAAGACAATCAAACTGAGGGACATTTCCTAGTTTGTCACTTGGTATATATATTCATGAGTTCATATTTGTACATGTTGTGCATAATTCTAAAAATGTATTCCTAAATAATCATACCATATAAGCATAATACACCATTGGGTGATAAGTAAGACATGTGTGATATGTGTACATCAAGGGTCTTTGGAGCCAATAAAGGCAGTGCTTTCTGAAATGGAAGAGAAGTGGAATGTGAAATGGAAAAGCCTGTCAAGGACTTTTAAAAGGAAGAGGTGGTGACTGAGTCAGAGATCTCATAAGCACTTTATAGGCAACTGCAAGTAAATCCAACTGAGGTCTTACACTCAGTGGATCTACCCTTTATATATGCATAGGGTTTGTATGTACATGTTGTGGCATGACTACTATAAGCATAATTCTAGGAATCGTACCATATGAGCATAATGCACCATTAGGCAATAAGTAGGATATAAGGATGCAACATACATCAAGGGACTTCAGAACCAATAAAGGCAATGCCTTCTGTGATGGAAGAGAAGGAGACAGAGATTAAATAGTCATGTTGTTTGTCACTTCTGATGTCAGTGCCAATAGCACAGGATGGGAATAAAAGGGCAGTGCCCCTTGTATTAGAAAGGAAGGGAACAGACTAATGGTGCCCAAGGGTGTGACACTTTGTCATGAAGGATTCAGTCTCATCTGGATCATGTGATCCTCATCGTCATGTGATGAATCATGTGGGGTAGTCATGTGACCAGCTTATGTTATTCTTGAAGGGAAAAACTTCTAAGTTCAGACATGAACTTTTGGGTTCGTAACATCATCCCTGTCTCAGGGTCTTCAAGTTCCATTGAAGACCCTAATGGGTGGTTGGGAGGGATGTGAAGGTGACAGCGTGAACAAATAAGGTTTTGTAGGGATTTTCTAGGCTGAAGTTTTCATAAAACAACTCATGAAGATGGAGCTTGGGATTCTTTTCATGGAATTCCACTATTGCCTCCTTGATGTGGGCGAGATTCTTCTTGGGTTCCCAGGTGCAGTCTTCTTCCAAGTATCTGTGCCAATGCACAAGATATTCCCATCTGTTCCATTATTTGCGAGCGTCCACTATGAAATCAACTTCATACTCTTCATCCCGGTCCTCAGTCACTAGGACTGGTCGTGGGTTCTGTACAGGTTGACCATCAAGGCATTCCTTATAGGGTTTAATCTGTGATATGTTTACCACCAGATGTATTTTCATGTAGGAGGGAAGGAGTAGTTTAATGGCATTCCAGCCAATTATCTGTGTGATCTGAAAGGGGCCTAGCCACTTTTCAAATAGCTTCCAAGATTCTTACATCAAGCGAAGGTTGTCTGTAGCAAGCAGCACCTGATCACCTAATTGGTATTCAGGGGCGTCAGATTGGTGAAACAAAAAAGCCAACTAGTGACTTTAAAAGGAAGTGAACCGAGTAATGAAGCTCAGTGAAATGGGGCAACCACTCACTAGTTGTGGTGTGAACGTCAGCCTCTATATCCTTAATAAGGGGGAAAGGGCTTAGCAGAAGGTGAGGATGTCCTAGACATGGGTTGAGGGCGAATAGGGATGAGCTTGCTTCAAAGGTGAAGGACTTCTATGCATCGTCATATCACGGTTGATGTTCTTATCGAACCAGGCAAGAGTAGAGCTTCTTCGTGGCTGTCTTCATATATAAAGATCAAGTTAACAAAGCTAGGGAGCTTTGCTGACTGGATCGTTGCCATTAAATACTATCTACTACTGTGTACAGACTATATGACATCACTACATGAGGAGGGAGCATGGGTCAACATGCTGTGTACATGAGGCAGACTAGAGTGTTCTATGATGTCAATAAGTAGCGGGTACATAAAGATAAGGGAATGTGTCAGGTTCTAGACTGTTACGTCATTGATAGCACAAATAGAAATGAACCGTGAACTCACAGTGAGGCATCTAGCCAAACATGAGGTGAAGGCATGGATGACAGATGTGAAGCATGGGAGACAAGGGTCTAGGCCGGATTCACAACGCTTAGGGTGTGTTGACTTTAGAGGTCTGCACCATCAAACTACTTTAACTGAGGAGTCGTCCTCAGCAAAGCAGCCTGGTTTATATATTCATAGTATTGTGTGTACATGTTGTGGCATAACTACCATAAGCATAATTCTAAGGAATCACACCATATGAGCATAATGCGCCATTGGGTGATGTTACAATTCCAATGAAGTCTTGATAACTTAGATGTTTTCCTCTCTTTTGACTCACAAAAAACCAAGTCACATGACTAATCCCATGACACATCACATGACGATGAAGATCACATGATCTAGAAGAAACTGAACCTTTCACGACAAAGTGTCGCACCCTTGGGCACCATTAGCCCATTTCCACTTTCCTTATACGTGGGGCACTGCCCTTTCATTTCCGTCCTGTGCAACAAGCACTGATATCAGAAGTTACAACCGACATGAGTATTTAATCTCTGTCTCTTCTCTTCCATTTCAGAAGGCACTGCCTTATTGGCTCTGAAGAACTCTTGATGTATGACACATCCTCATGTTTACTTATTGCCCAATGGCACATTAGGCTCTTATGGTATGATTCTTCAAATATCTGTATTGTAACAATCGCTATCATTAGCACTTCCGCGCAATGGCACACAAAGAAGAAAGATTAGATTTCGACAATCTTATCTTATCTTAGCAATCTCCGACATCTTATCTGACGATTGCAAGTCCTGATCTTATCAGCGACACTTAGAAGAATCCTTGAAGGATCACTGAAGGATAGAAGAGAGATTGCACTATCTCCACCACCAGAAGAGAGATCTAAGATCTCTAAGAAGATCCCATCGTGGTTGGATCCTAGATGAAGAAGATCGGATCATAGATTGATCCTAGGACTTAGAAGCGGCACACGAGGTTGCCATAAGGATAGATAGAAGGCAGAGCCTTCTCTTCCATTTGATGGACATGAGGGTAACACATGTTCCCTTATCAGAAGGACACTGACGTGGCCTCAGGATAGCCACAGTCGTACGATACAGTATTTACCATATGGGGCCATACACTGCCTCATCAGAAGATGTATATAAAGTAACAGGGCTAGTGCTAGATGCCCTCCAGTCTTGTTAACTTGTGTTGTGGATCTCACACCTACGGCCGTGCTCTACCACCAGGACTCCTGGCAGTAGCTAAGTGGAGTTGCTTACTCAACCATTGCCCACTTCATTGGTCCACATATCCTGTCATCAACACTTGCCCTTTGCCCTTATAGGAGATAGGGTTGACAAGGTTCTGAAGTACGAAGAGCAACTCGGAAGGCGATCCTTATCGCATCCCTGAAAAGACACAGATAAGATCCTTATCTTATCTCCTTCTTTAATAGGATGATGTTAGGTTACACGTATTTAGAAGTATGCACAAATATGTACACACATACACCTATAAATATATAAACCAAGCATCGAACCAGGGAAAGTCCCTCAGTTTGATTGACTTGGTTGTTTCCACACTTTAGGACAACTCTCCAAGCCATGACCCTCTTTTCCTTTTCTTTTGTTGTTCTCTTTCGTTTCAGGTGATAAGTACTACATGAAGATGTTGCGCAACGTACATCAAGGGTCTTCAGAGCCAGTAAAGGCAGTGTCTTCTGGAATGGAAGAGAAGGAATGGATATTAAATACTTGTGTAAGTCATGACTTCTGATGCTGGTGTCTGTTGCACAGGACAGAAATGAAAAGGGCAGTGCCCCACATATAAGGTAAGTGAGAACAGGCTAGTGGCGCCCAAGGGTGCCACACTTGTCGCAAAAGGTTTTGGTCTTGTCTAGATCATATGATCTTCATCATCATGTGATGTGTCACGGGGTTAGTCACATGACCTGGCTTATATCAGTTTGAAGCGAGGAAAACGTCTAAGTCCACAGGACTTTATTGGATTCGTAACAATTGGTGCTTGTCAGCTTGTTTTTTCATTTCCTCTTAGGCCTTTTTTAGGTTGGCAGATGTTTCCACAAGGGTTTGCTCGATTTTCTGAGCGCGTTCATCTGCTGCTAAGGCTTTAGAAGTTCTGGGTTCTATTCCCATCCTTGATGGGTAAGTCCATGTTACTTCGAAGGGAGTTTTCTGGGAAGAAGCTTATTTCTTTGAATTGTAAGAGAATTGAGTGATTGGGAGCCATTCGCTCCAGTCATTCTGATGATCACAGATGAACAACTGGAGGTATTGTTGTAGGTCCCTGATGATGCACTCTATCTGCCCGTCCGTTTGCAGGTGAGATGCTATAGATAGGCGGGGTTTTATTCCTAGGCAATTGAGCAGATCTTTCATGACTTGTGCAGCAAATTGTGGGCTGCAATCTGAGACAATGCTTCAGGGAAGTCCATGATTCATCCAAACACGCTTTAGATAGAGTTTGGCAGTTTCAAATGCTATTATGGTTTTTTGACAAGGGATGAATTCCACTTCTTTTGAGAAGCAATCCATTATGGCGAGAACCAAGTCATGTCCTTGGGAGATGGGTAGATCTGTGAGAAAGTTGGCAGAGATATCTTCCCATGGTATGTTCAGTAATTCCAGCAGTTGTAACTTGCTGGCTGGGGCTGTGTTTTCTGTCTTCATTTTCTAGCAGGTGTGGCACTGGGCCATATAGTCTTTTACATCTTTGGTCATTCCTGGTCAATAGTAGTGAGTCTGGATCAGGTTTGTGGTTTTCTCCACTCCTAGCTGTCCAGCCACTGGTGGATCATGGTGTACAGTCATTACCATCATTTGGACCTTTTCTGATGTGAAGACCTTTCCTTCTTTCCTAAAGACTCTGTCGTCTGAGAGCTCTGCTCTCTGGTTTTCTATTTGATTGACCTTCAATTCCTGAAGTTGTAGAGTTTCTGATCAGATCTGGTCGAGGATTCTGTCCCCATCATCTTTGATGTGTGTCAAATGGATCTTATCTGGGGTGATGAGCTGGATGCCTTTGTTATCATTCACAACTCCTTCTACATGATTGCTTCTTCTAGAAAGTGTATCTGCTGCAGCCATTGCCATTCCTGGTTTGTGGACCCAAAGGTAATTGAAGCATGATAAATATTGACTCCATTGAGCCTGTCGTCTGTTCAGATCTTGTTTTTGCATGAACCACTGGAGGTTTGTGTGGTCATTCCAGATCTCCAACTGAAAGCATGCCCCTTCTAGATAGTGCCTCCACTTTTCTAATGCTCTTATGATGCTAAGCATTTCTTTGTCGAACACCGGGTAGTTCCTTTTGGTGTCATTGAGAGCATGGGAAAAGAAGGCAACAGGGTGCCATCGATCTTCCTTTTTCATTTCCAGGATTGCCTCTGTGGCAAAATCTGATGCATCTGTTTGAAGTCTATACTCCATTTTGTCATCTGGGAATGCCAGGATGGGCACTGTGGAAAAAACTTTTTTGAGCCTGTCAAAGGCTTCTTGTTCTTCTGACTGCCACTGAAAGGGCAGTGAAACCAACGTACTTCCTCACTATTTTGGAGGGGTGAGATAAGATCAGGATCTTATCTGATACTTCAGAGATGCGATAAGGATCGCCTTCAAAGGGTGCAACGATGGTTGCCTTCAGAGTTGCTCTTCGTACTTCTGGACCTTGTCAACCTCTATCTTCTTATAGGGCAAAGGGCAAGTGTCGATGACAGGATATGTGCACCGGTGAAGAGGGAAAGCCCTTTGTTAACGCCAGGGGTTACTGGGGATTACTATCAGGAGTCTGACTGATAGAGCACACTGGTTAGGTGTGAGATTCAAGTTAACAAGACTGAAGAGCATCTACTGCTAGCCCTCCTGTTTATATACATTTTCTGGTGAGGCAGTGTATGGCCTCATATGGTAAATACAGTATCATACCATTGTGGCTATCCTGTGGCCACGTCAGTGTCCTTCTGATAAGAGAACATGTGTTCTCCTCATGTCTATCAAATGGAAGAGAAGGCCCTGCCTTCTGTCTAACCTCATGGCATCCTCATGTGCTGCTTCTAAGTCCTAGGATCAATCTATGATCCGATCTTCTTCATCTAAGATCCAGCCACAATGGGATCTTCTTCTAGAGATCTCAGATCTCGTCTCTGGTGGTGGAGATAGTGTGATCTCCTTCTATACTTTGAGGATTCTTCTAAGTCCTTGCAACTGTGCGATTATCTGATAAGATGTCGGTGATTGCCATGATAAGATAAGATTGTCGAAATCTAATCTTCTCCTTTGTGCACCGTTGCGCGGAAGTGATAATGATATCGATCGTTACAGGCAGGTCTTTCTTCGTAACGTGGGTTAGGGGTTTTGCGATGGACATATAGTTCTTAATGAATCAGTGGTAAAAGTTGGTTAGTCCGAGGAAGCTTCATATGTTGTGAAGGTTCCTGGGTTTGGGCCAAGTTTGGATTGCTTCCATCTTTTCGTTGTCCATCTTGATTCCATCCTTTCCCACTATCATTCCAAGGAATTCTACTTCATCCATGGAGAAGGTGCATTTTTCAGGTTTGGTGAAGAGGTCATAGGTGGAAGGAGAGTTGCATAGCCCAAAGTACATCACTAGGGGTTCATATGCTCCTCTGAAGCACATGAAAGCAGCCTTCCATTCATCGCCCTCCTTGATGCAAATGTTATTATACCCCCATCTGAGGTCAATTTTTATAAATTTCTTTGCTCCTTTGAGCTTGTCTACCAACTGAGAAATGAGCGGCAGTGGATAGTTGTTTTGAACAGTGTGTTCATTTAGATAATGGTAATCCTGTACCATTTGAAATGAAAAAGCCTTTCAAAGACTTTTGTAGAGGAGGGGGGGTACTGAGTGGAAGTCTCGCAAGTGCTTTAGTGGGCAACTTCAAGTAAATCCAACTGAGGTTCTTGAAACGAAAACAGAACAGGGATAGAGTGGAGAACTGAGTAGCGGCCTTGTAAGTCTGTCCTGATTAAGGGAAAACTTCAAGACAACCAAACTGAGGACTGTTGTCCCAGTTGGTGCTTGGTATATATACTCATAGGTTTGTATGTACATGTTGTAGCATAACTTCTATAAATGTATTTCTAGGAATCGTACCATATGAGCATAATGCGCCATTGGGCAATAAGTAATACATGCAGATGCAACGTGCATCAAGGGTCTTCAGAATCAGTAAAGGCAGTGCCTTCTAAAATGGAAGAGAAGAGACAGGAATTAAATACTCGTGTAAGTCATTACTTCTGATGTTGGTGCCAGTTGCACAGGACGGAGATGAAAAGGGCAGTGCCCCTCACTTAAGGAAAGTGGGGAATGGGCTAATGGTGCCCAAGGGTGCGACATTTTGTTGCGAACGATTCATCTTCTTCTAGATCATGTGATCTTCATCATGTGATATGTCACAGGGTTAGTCACGTGACCTGGCTTATGTCATATGAAAGGGAGAAATCATCTAAGTCGTCAAGACTTTATTGGATTCGTAACAGTTCTACCCTCAGCGGACTCACTCTTTATATTCATAGGTTTTGTGGTTACACATTTGTACATACTTTCCATAAGAGTATTTCTAGGAATCGTACCATATGAGCATAATTAGCTATTGGGTGATAAATAAAACATGAGGATGCATCATACATCAAGGGTCATCGGAACCAGTAAAAAGCAGTGTCTTCTATAGAAGAAGAGAAGAGATGGGGATTAAATAGTTGTGTTTGTCATGACTTCTGATGCCCGATACAACGGTAAGGGTGGAGATGAAAAGGGCAGTGCCCCACATATAAGGAAGGTGGGAATGGGCTAGTGGTGCCTAAGGATGCGACACTTTGTCACAAAGGATTCGGTCTCTTCTAGATCATGTGATCTTTCATCATCATGTGATGAGTCACGGGGTTAGTCTCGTGACCTGGATTATATCAGTCAAAAGTAAAAGAAACTTCTAAGTCCAAGATGTTGACTTTTGGATTCATAACACCATTCTCTTCTCATAGTCTTCAAGTTCCATCGAAGACCCTAATGGGTGGTTGGGAGGGATGTGAAAGTGACGGTGCATACGAAAAGGGTTTTCTAAGGGTTTTCTAAGCCGAAGTTCTCATAGAACGACTCTCGTAGGTGGAGCTTGGGGTTCTTTTCATGGAATTCCGCTATCGCCTCTTTGGTGTGGGTGAGATTCTTCTCAGGTTCCCATGTATAGTCCTCTTCCAAGTATCCGTGCCAATGCACCAGATATTCCCATCTGTTCCATCGTTTGCAGGTGTCTACGATAAAATCTACTTCATATTCTTCATCCCAGTCCTCGGTCACTAGAACTGGTCTTGGGTTCTGGATGGGTTGGCTGTTGAGGCGCTCCCTGTAGAGTTTGATCCATGATATGTTTACCACTGGATGTATTTTTATGTGGGAAGGAAGGAGTAGTTTAACAGCATTCCGGCCAATTATTTGCGTTATTTGGAAAGGGCCTAGCCACTTTTCTGATAACTTCCGAGATTCTCGCATCAAGCGGAGATTTTCCATAGCAAGCAACACCTGATCGCCAACTTTGTACTCAGGGGCGTCAGAACGGTGCTTGTCGGCTTGTTTTTTCATTGCCTCTTGAGCTTTTTCTAGGTTGGCAGAGGTTTCTGTGAGGGTTTGCTTGATCTTCTGAGCTAAGTCGTCTGCCACTGGGGCTTTAGAAGTTCTGGGTTCTATTCCCATCCTAGGTGGGTAAGTCTGTGTGACTTCAAAGGGGGTTTTATGGGAAGAAGCATGCTTCTTTGAGTTATATGAGAATTGAGCGATGGGCAGCCATTTGCTCGAGTCATTCTGATGATCACAGATGAACAACCGAAGGTATTGCTGTAAGTCCCATATGATACACTCTGTCTGTCTGTCCATTTGCAGATGTGATGCCATTGATAGGTGGGGTTTTATTCCTAGGCATGTACACAGATCCTTCATGACTTGTGTGGCGAATTATGGACTGCGATCTGACACAATGCTTCGGGGAAGTCCGTGGTTCGTCCAAACACGCTCTAGATAGAGTTTAGCGGTTTCAAACGTGCTAATGGCTTTGTGACAGGGGATGAATTCCACTTCTTTGGAAAATCGATCCATAACAGTGAGTACCGAATCATAGCTTTGGGAGATGGGTAGGTCTGTGAGAAAATTGGCGGAGATATCTTCCCATGGCATGTTCGGGAGTTCCAGCGGTTGTAACTTGCCGGCTGGAGCCGTGTTTCCTGTTTTCATTTTCTGGCATGTGTGGCACTGGGCCACGTATTCTTTTACATCTTTGGTCATTCCTGGCCAATAGTAGTGAGTCTGGATAAGTTTCATTGTCTTTTCCACTCCTGGATGTCCTGCCACAGGCGTGTTGTGGTGGGCGGTCATTACCATCATGCAGACCTTTTCCAGTGTGAAGACTTTGCCTTCCTTCCTAAACACTCCTTTGTCTGAGAGCTTTGCTCCCTGGTTTTCTATTTGGTTGACCTCCGATTCCCAAAGTTGAAGGGTTTCCGATCGGATATAGTCGAGGATTCTGTCCCCATCATCTGAAATGCGAAGACCTTCTTATACTTCAAGGGTTGGCCTTTGAAGTGGGAGATAGCCTTTCAAAGGCGTAGGGTGCTTTGGTAGAGTGGGAGGTGTGAAAGGGGGACTGAGTCCAACTGGTAGAGCACGGCCGTAGGTGTGAGATCCAAGTAAGCAAGACTGGGGTTTTACCAGTCGAGCTACCTGGCTATATATATGCAGGAATACATGGCTGTGTCTATCCTAATCGAGCAAGGCCTTATCTAGGCTGTGTGTGAGAAGCGATAAGTACATCAGAAAGTCCATCAGAGAACATAGCCGAGATAGCGGTAATTAATAAGGCATGTGTTACATGAGGCATAGGAATGAAAGAGATGGAAGTGAGTGTGAGAACATAATGTGGCAATGCTGACCGATATGGATAGATGAGATCTGTATCTTAGATCGAATCTTCCTTACATCAGCGAAAGCGTGAGAAAGAAAAGAGAGAGAGAAACTACTAAGTCCTTTGCGATCGTGCGATTATCTGATAAGATACCGCAGATTGCCAAGATAAGATAAGATAAGATGTCAAAGCTAGAGCGGTCTGGGTTGTGCTTCGATGCCGGTTCTTGCCATTGCTTCTAAGTCTGAAGCATGAAAGTAACGAGCCATTACATCATCTTCAATGTGTGTCAAACAGATCTTATCCGGGGTTATGAGTTGGATGCCTTTGTTGTCATTCTCAACTCCTTCTGCGTGATCACTCCTTCTAGAGAGTGCATCCGCTGCGGCCATTGCCATTCCTGGCTTGTGGATCCAGACATAATTGAAGCATGATAAATACTGGCTCCATTGAGCCTGTCTTCTGTTGAGATCTTGTTTTTGCATAAACCACTGGAGGTTTGCATGGTCATTCCAGATCTCGAACTTGAAGTGTGCCCCTTCTAGATAGTGGCGCCATTTTTCGAGTGCCCTGATGACGCTAAGCATCTCTTTGTCAAACACTGGATAGTTCCTTCCGGTGTCATTAAGGGCATGAGAAAAGAAGGCGACTGAAACGCGAAAGCAATCTTCTATCCTTCGAGAGTGGAGTGCTCTGAAGAACTATGGAGGAGGCCTTATCGAAGGCGAGGAGTAGGATGGGGGAACTGAGTCTGACTGGTAGAGCACGGCCGTAGGCGTGAGATCCAAGTAAGCAAGACTGGGGTTTGCCAGTCGAGCTACCCGGCTATATATATGCAAAAGTACATGGCTGTGTCTTATCCTAATCGAGCAGGGCCT